>JAOVYU010000024.1:2183832-2200077 GCA_025674565.1 Synodontis membranacea
AGAGAGAGAGAGAGAGAGAGTCAGCCTCCCCATCCGCGCTTCTCTCTCCGTCAGTTCGCTCCAGGCTCGCGGCTGTGTCGGAAGGATGCGCGCGCTCCCGGTACTCTTCTCCGTAGCTGCTCTCCTCCTGCACTCCTCTCCGGTAAAAAGAAAAAGAAAAAAAAAAAAAAAAGAACAACAACAACAAAAAAAAACAATCACCGCATTTTATTTGCTTTTCTTTCATTTTCATCCCCGCGCTTCCGCTCTGCGCAGGAGCTTCTCCGCGTAAAAAAAAAGTCGATCCTAAACCTTAGCGCGTAAAACCCGGGACTGACTCCTTCTTTCCGGACTTTCTCTTCTTCTTCTTCTTTTTCTTCTTCTCTCTTTTCTTCTTCTGTCTCCTCTTCTACTTCATCTTGTTCTTCTCCCTGCACTTGATCAGAGAGAGCAGATTATATGCCCGGGTGGATTTTACGCGGGGAGACGCGCTCGGCTGGAGGATGAGCTCCGTGGATGTGCGCTGTGTACATTTTACGCACCGACAGGAATTTATTATTATTTTTTTAATTATTATTATTATTATTATTATTATTATTATTTTTTTTCATATATAAAGTGTGAGATGCGGAGAAGATCCTGTGAATTGAATGTCTCGATATGTGCAGTGCTGGAATATAGTCAGGATTGATCCGGGATTAAGATCTGAAATTAATCTGCATTTGTGCTGATTTGGCACATTGTGTGTAATATTTCCTGCAGTGCACATTTTACTGCCACCTGAAGCTGAAAACTCATTAGCACACATCATGAAGAGGCTGAGGACGAGGAAGGAAGTGTGTGTGTGTGTGTGTGTGTGTGTGTGTGTTATAGCAGGAGACACTAAAATGTGCAGTCCAGGATGAAGGTGGGGTGAAAGACCTGCAGAAAGACCACAGAGCTTCATGCTTCCAAACGAGTGGAGTTTCCACTGGTGCAGGAACGGCGTTAAGAACTCCTGCATTCTAATACGGTTTCGTACATCAGGCTCATTTTTCCATCAGACGTTTGGAAGGAAACTGGGCTGCGTGAAGTTGTGCATGGCTCTGTGTCCGAGTAGCAAAACCACCAGAGTTCTGTAGAATTCTGTTCACGGTGCTGTTTAATATAGATGCTCTGGTGGTTCTGTAACCGTTTTTGATGAAGATCAGTCGTGTAAAGTTGCTGTGAGTTGTGCATGAGCATGGAAAGGTTCTTTTGAAAGGTTCTTTTGATAGGAGAGAATACCAGAAACCACAGAAGAGCCATTTGATAAAGAATGTTCCTTATTTTGCTGATTTTTTCGCTAGAACCGGACAATCGTCTCCGATATTAAATAAGCAGAGATTGATGATTATTAATTCAGTTGTAACACCACAATCTTTTTTTTTTTTCCTTTCCCAATGCCACTGCTTTAAAAGTCAATATCAGCCACCTTAAGTTTAAAATAGCAGCTCAGGTGTTATTTTCTACGAGACATGCCTGTGTAAACTTGCTGTGAGTCGTGCATTGTTGTGTCCAGCTAAAAGATTGATAAGCTTGTGTGAATTGATCCTCAAGATGGGCTAGATTTGATATCGCTCTTAAAAGTACACTGCCTTGTGTCACTGTCGTGATAATTTTCAGCCTCAAATGGTGGAAATAGGCTACGGTATGTGGAATGTGGTGATTAATTTCATTGTACCAAATACGAAGAAATCCATAAAGATCCATATTGTGGCACCTTAAATAGAAAATTATAGATCAGATCTCATCAGGCTAATTTGAAGGAAACTCAGCTGTGTAAATTTGCATGCTCTTGGATTGCAGGATAGATCAGAAGAGCCATATGATGAATTATATTTCTCCATTTTATTGTTGGTTCCTCAAACAACCTAAGGATCATTTCTGAGGTTCGTGTGAATCATGTAAAAGATGCTGATTATTATGCCATTCTTTCAAAGGCTAAAAGAGATCCTTTCCCAGGACCTTATGTCCAAAATAGTAGATCAGATCTCATTTTACACTGGACGTTTTGATGGAGAAAAAAACAAATAGTCGCTGTGAGTCAACTGGTAACATGAGAGTCCTGAGTAGATGTGTGCGTGCTGTTTAAAATCGGATAGATTACATTTTACTCTTAAAAAAATAAAAACGAAGACGGTAAAAAATATTTTTTTGGATACAGTGTTGGTCCTTAAATCATATTTTGCTGGTTCCTCAAAGGACTGAAGAATTGGCCTTTAAATGTAGTAAATATTTGGACTTTTATGGGATCATTAATTGCATTGTGGCACTAATTTATTTATTTTGTTTTCATTTTTATTCCATTGCTGCACTTTAAGTCAAAAATTATAGATCCGATCTCATCGTCCAGGGAATGTTGTTGTGAGTCGTGATTGTGGATTGCGGTTTGAAATTTGATGTGAAAACTCTTAAAAATGAAGCTTGATGTTTGATGAATGATGCTTCATTAACTGTTTTTGTTGGTGACACGAAGAACTAGACGATCATCTCTAAACAAAAAATTGCCGCTTAAGTTGCTGTTACTGATTTTATTGTGGCACCAAACCTAATTTCTTTTTCCCTCCATGGCATTTCGTTGAAGATGCATTTCTGGCACATTAAGTTGAAAATTTTTGATCGTATCTCATTTCCCATGAAAATATCGAGGCAAAGTTGGCTTCGTAACGTTCTGCGAGTCGTGAAAATCCTGAGAGGATTGCTGCTTTAAAAAAAATGAAGTGGAATGTAGCGATCGATTTAATTGCGCCGCCAATAAACGATCCATATTATTGCATCGGAAAAGAGATCAGATTTTCAGCAGCAGTCGTGAGTGGGCTTCTGTGGAAAATTGGACAGATTAGATCTCGGTCTTAAAGAGGAGGAGAAAACTGCCAAAAGAGGTGAAAGTTGGTGATTAATATTTTTCCAATGGAATCACTGTGTCCAACTGGCAAAATGACAATCCTGAATAGACTGCTGTTTAAAACATCATCTATTAAATATTACTCCTAAAAAAGATGAAGATGCCAAAAAAAGGTTCTTTAGATACAACACAAGTCACCAGCCAAGAGCCGTTTGATGAATGTTGGTTCTCTCTCTCTCTCTCTCTCTCTCTCTCTCTCTCTCTCTCTCTCTCTCTCTGGCTTTTATTGGTGCTGCAAAGAACTGGAGGATTATTTCCACCCTTAAATAGTGTAAATGTGTTGAAGATGGTGGATATTATATCAGCGTGGCAGCAAAAAGGCTCATTTCTGACGCGCTACGTTTAAAATCAGTAGACCAGATCTCATGTTCTGCACGACATTATGAACGAAAGTTGCTTTGTTGAGTTAACAATCCAGTAAAAATACTTGTAGATACAGTACTGTAGAAGAACCATTGTACCTCAGGAAGGAAAGTTCAACCCTTTTCTTCAACTTCAACTCAATTTCTGGTGCCACAAAGTCCTGAGGAACCATTTCCACCAATTATACAGAAGACTTCTTTATTCATTTCGTCACGGCACGTAACATTTTTTTTTTCTTTACCGTCCTGCTAAAGAACCCTTTCATTGTCCGTTAGTTTAGGAGTGTAGACGAGATCTCGTGTTCAGTCGGCTGTGTAAAGGTGTTGCATCACTGACACTTCATTGACGTTGCAAAGGATAAATCTGAGAACTGCTTCTTAGAAATGAGATGAGCTCTCACTCTTTAATAAATAAAGCTTCAGTTCCTAGAAAGCCGTTATGAACTGTTCCTTAACCGGCTTTTTCCACTTGAAGCCACTGAAGTTCTATATTTATGTATCTGGAATGCCCGGACATAGTTCTTCTTCTTTTCTGCTTCCTTTTTTAAATGTAATTTATTTTTTAAAGAGTGAAACGCGGCTGTTGAGACCTGCTAGGAGTGAAATGTGAAGTTGCCAGAAAGGGTTACTACAGATCGATCTTATTTTTCTTTAGTCCTTAGTTTGTTGTGGAACCAACCCCTTTGATTAGGGGACCATGAAAATATAACTGTAAATGAATTCTAGGAGGATGGATTAGATCTTCCAGAAAACGTGTAAATCATTGGTCACCAACCCTGTTCCTGGAGACGTGTCTCCCTGAAGACTGTAGCTCCAACTATACTCGTATCCACCTGACAATCTGATCTTTGTCTTAAGAAGTTCTTGACCAGTTAAAAGTCCTGTGATAGATTTTTGTTGGAGATAAAAATCTGCAGGAGGATGATGGAGCTCAAAGAACAGGGTTGGTGACTGTTGGTGTAGATCTTCTCAGAGTTCTACCAGGGAAGAACTGATTTTGGTTTCCTAAAGAACCTGCTGATGGATGCCACTCTCGCCATCTTTTCTTAGCTCCACCAAGGTTCTTTATTATTATTATTATTATTATTATTATTATTATTATTATTATTCGATTTACTGTGGCAACAAAAATGGCAAAAGAACCATATAGGGAAATGTTCCAAAGAATATAAAGGACGTTTTCTGGCTCCCTTATTTTTCATAGATAGAGATCTTATTTTCCACTAGAAGATTTGAACCCAGTGAGGGGCAGCTCAACTGTGTAGAGTTGCTCCGAGTAAGAAATAACTTCAATAGCTTCCCGAAATGTTACTATAAAATCTGACAGAAGAACCAATTTTTGTTTCTTAAATGACCTTTTCATGGATGCTGCATTCACCAGGAACTGAATCATTTTTTTTTTCCGCCCAAAAATGTTTGCATTGGGTGGAAGTTTCTTCAGTATTTAGTTCACCATGCCATCAGAATGGTTATAGAACCACCCACTGAAGTGTTCTATATGGAACCAAAGGTTCTCCTGTAGCATCACTCTCTAAATATATTCTACAGGCATAGATTCGATCTTATTTTCCACAAAATGATTCGACTGTATAAAGTTTCCATGAGTCATAATTGGCACAGAACTTTTTACGCTTTTACAGCTGGGTTCCTAAAGAACCTTTTGGTGGCTGTGGACCATTATTTTTTTTTTTAACTAGAACTTTCCAGATTAATGCAATTGCTGAAAACGGTGCTTCAGTTCTTTGAAGCAAAAAAAAATTTGTTTCAAGAACCATGGACTGAAATGTTCTAAAGAATCTAAGGAACGTTTTATTCCTTTGTTCCTTCATCTTAAGGCTGTAGATCAGATTTCATCTTCGCAGTTACTGTGAATAAATAAATGAAAGCGGCATGAAAACGCGACCATTATTTTAGTTCCAAATAGAACTAAAGAGCCTTATTTGGCCATCATCTAGAACGGTTCTTTATTATTCAGTTACCTTTGGACGCTTGGTATTTTCACCAATTGTTTTGGTGCTATAAAGAAGGAACCATTTCAGTTCTTTGGAAGGTTCTTTCCTCGGGTCATTATAACCCCACTGGCTCTGGATCCAGGACGGTATTCCTGGGTAAAACTACGGATCCATCACAGTTCAATTATACCGCTGATAAGACGTTCTTTAGTGAACCTAATAAGAACATTGCTATTGTAAAGAAGCCGTTTAATTTTCTACAGAGTTGCTGTGACTGAATGTCAAAAGCACAATCCTGAGCACACATCTGTTAGAAATGTTTAATATATTCATATATTTAAATAATTCACGAATATTTAAATGTGAAGCTAGTGGCAACCAGCTCGGCAACAGCTTTGTCACATCCCATAATTTCAGCATCAGTACAAAGAACGGTATTAACACCATAAACATCACATCAACGTCAACACTAACAGATCACTGATTGGCTGGATTATAGCGCATACATTTAATAATAATAATGAATATGCAAATGAGATGTTTCTGAATGAGATCTGCTTTCTTTCTTTCTTTCTTTCTTTCTTTCTTTCTTTCTTTCTTTCTTTCCACACTTTTGCTGCTTTTTCCCCTATTCTATCTTTTACTCTCTTCTTTTTCCTATTTTATGCCACTTGTTCTGTTCTTTTCATTCCTTCTTTTTCTCTTTCTTCTTCCCTTTTATCTCTTTTTCTCTATTCTACATTTAGTCTTTTTTTCTCTTTTACTTTCTCTTTTCTGCTCCTCTCCTGCTCTTTTCTTCTTCCTCCTGTCCTTCCTTCCTTCCTTCCTTCCCTCATCATTCTCTTCTTCCAATTCTTTCTGTCTTTAATTTCTCATCTCATCTCACCTCTCTGCTCTCCTAGGCTAGAAAGATTTCCATCTGTTTTTCTTTGTCCATCTCTCCATTTTCCAGCATGCTCCAATGTTCTTCTTTGTTCCTTCTTTTGCTAATTTTGTCATCATCTCTCTCTCTCTCTCTCTCTCTCTCTCTCTCTCTCTCTCTCTCTCTGCTCTCTCTCTCTCACTCACACTCTTTTTCTCCCTCATCTCTCTCTTTGCCCTTCTACCCCGGAGTGTGTCTTCACTCTTTGCCCTGTAGTGTAGGGAGAGAGTGAAGTGCCCTTGATCTAAATGAACACAGGCTCATTTGAATATTCATTAATTCTGCATGCGTGTGTGTGTGTGTGTGTGTGTGTGTGTGTGTGTGTGTGGGCGTGTGTGTGTGTGTGTGTGTGTGTTTGTATGAAAGTGTTGGAGAGAAGGATCGTGATGTGAAGTGCGCACCAATCTTAGCTCATTCAAGCACTTTTGCACCGAGAACATGCCTAATTTTCTTTTTCTTTCTTTCTGTCTTATCTCATGCTTTAGTTGTTTACTATGCTCTGCTGGAATGTGCACACACACACACACACACACACACACATACACACACACACATGCATGCAGCTCAGAGCTGCTAAGATCATGCTGTCCATGATCTTACTCCTCATATTGGGGTCACGGTGGTCCACAGGAAATCAATAGTGTGTGTGTGTGTGTGTGTGTGTGTGTGTGTGTGTGTGCGTGTGTGTGTGTGTGTGTGCGTGTGTGTGTTTGTGCTTTGACTCACAGGGGCTGCTTGGGGAGATGCAGCTGAATGCGCCGCTGTGCAAGTCAGGATTTTCACAAAGCCTTTATTCCCTGCGCCTCTCGAGGGATCTAGTGTACGGCCGAAGTGTGCTCAAAGGTAGGGCCCTACTTTAATACTCTCTGCTGTTTGAGCGTGGCTCTAACACTCACTACGGAGTCAAACACTTTTGCGTGTGTGTGTGGAGTGAAGTGTAACACTGTTCTTTATATCCGAATGTGTGTGTGTGTGTGCGCGTGTTCAACGGCTATCTGGTTTTCCAGACACGTGTGATTTTGTTTTCTGGTGAACAGCTTTCTTCTTTTACAGAATTTATTTTCAATATTTTCCACACCTTCGTTCCCTAAATAATCTTTTATAAAATGTTCCCCGGCATTTTTCTAGATATGCAAAGATATTTTTTCTTTTATTCACAGAATTCATGTTATTTTAAGGGACGTTGTACTGACCTGAACCCTTTCCAACTCATTTTACTAAATGCAGTGTTCAATAGCCCATACGTATTCTAATGCTGTTTTTATCTCTCTTTTTTTTTTTTGTTTGCGCGCTTTCATTTTCAATATCATTCCAAACTCTGAAAATAATCTTACTGTGTTCAACGAGCCTCAGATTTGATGTCTGCGTGCGTTCTCTGAGCAGATATTCAAGAATTTATTTTTGGGCGATTTGAAGAATAACACACTTTTATCCTAAACTGAACTTTCAAACTTTTACTTGTGCAATGACCTTGTGTTTATAGTTTTTTTTTTTTTTAAACTAGAGGAAGGTATTTTCAGACAAGTATTCACGGTTTTATGAAGAATAGATGTTGTGGGATAATTGTGGACCCTGATGATGAACTCGGGTTTATGCATAATTTATATCTTAAATTATTAATCTCTGTGAAATCATCTTGTCAAACATTGTTTTCAAAAAGCCTCAGATTTTCTGTGTGTGTGTGAATGTGCGTACGTGCGTGCTCTGATCTGTTCAGTACTAAATCATAAACGTTACACAGAAAGAGAAATGTAATAAATGATGAATCTTGGACTTTTATTCGTCCCTGAACTCCGGCGAAACATCCATGCTTCCATGTCTTGGTAAAATGCCGCACTCAGCGAGCCTCACATCTTCTCTGCACGTTGTGTGCGTGTGATTTCTGATATAGAGCGATATTATGTGGCTTATACGAACAGAAGGAGTTAATGAAATAATTTCTCTTACTAGCCTGATCTTCCTAAATGCTGCGTTCAACGTGCCTGCACGTCTCATGCTTTGTTTTGTTTTGTTTTGTTTTTCTGACATGATGAAACATTAAGGGATTTATTTACCAGGAAAAGGAGTTGGTGAGTACAGATTGTAGGTGTTAATCCTAAAATGAACTTGTACTCTACCTGTATGTATTGAGTCTTGCGTCTTCTCGTCTTCAATTTTGACTTAAATCTAGCCTTGTTGTAGAAGAAAAGACTGTTCTAGACACCAAATATACAATCGATTTACCAAGCTGTGTTCAAGTGGGTGAGAAACTTCCCGTTATTCCGACCTGAAAGTTTTCTCTTATTTATTCCTCATGTATTTTTTTAATACTGACTGCCATTAGCATATATATATATACATTAGCATGATATCCTAGTCATCTTTAAGACACTCGAAGTGGGTGTCATTCATTACAAGATGAGATCAACATGTCCATCTTCAGTAAGAGCTTCTTCCTGGTCAGGGTTGTGGTGGAACCTGAGGAGTTTATAGCTTGGAAACCTGTTCATTAGGATTGAGCTGGAATACACTATGGCTTAAGATAAGTTGTTAATTCATCTCAGGACACACATTTACACCAGTTCGGGCAATATGTGTTTTGGGGAGGTGAGAGGAAACCAGAGAACCCAGAGGAAACCCACATGGGCATGAGGAGAACATTGGGAATTCCAGACAGACAGTTAATTGAGGTCAGGATCGAACCAGGAACCATGAAGCTGTGAAGCGTCAACGCTACTTTCCGCACTGATATAAAGTAAGATTCTTGTTATTAAACAGATTTGGTTCTAAAATCTGATTGGCTGAGCCTCATTCAAAGCTTTTGCAGTAATTGAATTCTGTAGGTTTGAGTTCTTTGTTGCCTAGCAACAATAGCTTACCGTTAACAGACAGAAGAATTGTTTATTGCAAATAATACCGATAAGTGATTTGTTTTAGAACATCATGCAGTCACACAATCGTGGCTTACTGCTTTAATTTAAGTTAAGTTTCTTTACAATCACGTCATGTTTACGTAGCCAGTCACCTCACATCCTGGTTTAATTGGCAAACTCAGGGATTGTTTCTAAAATTCCAACTCGGTATTCCAATATGATGGCTGACCTGAATGTGTTTCCCCAGTCAGACAGCAGGAATTGAGATTTTTCCAATGTTTAAACCAACTTGTGTGATTTCAGCGTCTTTTCGTCTTCGGCTCGGTTGCATATCTGCTCAACAATTATGGACTTTCTGTCTATAGTGAACTTGAATTATCTGTAAATTGAGCTCGCCGAATGCTACGTTCAACACGCCCCAGCTCATTTTGTTGTTTTCTATGAAGGACATCTTCATCTTGCAGCATCATCAATCGGATAATTTCTCATCTTCTAGATCATCTGTTTCCTTCTACGTATCCGCCATAGCGATTATTCAAAGAGCTAACTTTGTTTGGCCGTCTGACAGAGCAGGAAATCTAATCGACACTCGGGCGCTAATCTCCCTCCACCTCTGCCAATCGAGACTAATTGGAAACCCTGCATTGATCTCAATGTTTTTCCCTTCGGCTCAGTCGCGTATCCATCTGTGAACGCTTCCTCAGGTTCTCTCGACTCCAGCAGGAATCCTGCTTTTACAAACACGTCTGTGGTTTTGACCGAGCTGTTCGAACGCCAGCTTGCGTTGTAGCTAAACAATGAAGATAATTAGCAGGTGCCTTTAGCGGCATGTACCCGAGGTTAAGTTGGATAGAATAACAATCGGACGAGGGACGTTATGTGGTCAAGAGAGAATTATGCAGGTGCTGTGTATGGTGTGACGAGCATTAAACACCTTTTCACATCTGCTAAATTGCTCTTTACAACAAACTTGACACAATACCAATGGCCAATTACACACCGGCATCGAGGAAGGTCAATCCATAACTGCATAACTGCTTCCGATTGTACGTGATGACTTGATTGGTTAGGGTTAGGTTGATAGGTGGGGCTTAGGATTTTGAAAATGAGCGAGTGTATTTTTTCTTTTAAATTAAAATGTGAATTTTTTTTTTTTTTATTAGAATGTCGTACTGTTTCTTATCTCATAATAATACATTTGGCTTTTAATACTTTTGCAAAATTCAATTTGCTGAAGCAATTAATAGAATGAATGAATTTTTAATTAAAAGACTGTAGTTTTTGCTTTCCTGAGAAAGAAAGCAACCTTCCTGGATAAAAAGCCAACATCGTGGCTGTGACATCAATGTGCTGTACAGTCGATGGTTTATAGAAATCAAATTATTGTGTTTTATAAATGATTGAAATAATAAGAATAAGTTATGGCCTCCGGAGTGACTCCAGCTCCTCAGAGGTACTCGACGATGTTAAATAAGAGAGTACAGATTGCAAACCTGATGGAAAAAAAACCTCTTTCCCTAAACAAATCACATGTATAGCAGTTTAATATAGATATATACAGTAGGTGGGCAAAAGTGATGTTTCTGTGCCCACAGCATTATTCTTCCATCCTCATGGATAAGTTTTTCATATGCTTTCTCTATGATGATCTCCTGAACACACTGGCTCCAGTTCAAAATTTTCAAACAGGACGGCTCTCGGGAATCCAAAAGTCACCATGATACCCTCACGCTATTCATCCTGCCATCAGTAATGTTCTCCAAAAATGCCACCGAGCCATCAATACACTGCATTTCATAGCCTGACACTCACTCATGAGTTTATTGCGGTGGCTTCTGCATGTAATTATTAGAGAGTAATTACAAATTTGTGTCCATTAAGTCTAAATCGCATGCAATTATTGACGAGTAATTACACCAGAGTGTCAATTAACTCTGTTAATATGGCCCTGTTTACACTTGGTTTTAAAATGCATCTTGGGTGATTGGATCGCAAGTTCAAGTTTCAAGTTTCAGTTTGTTAGTCATTTGTAGGTTAACGCAGGGTCAGCGGTACAATGAAATGTGTTGGACAAGAAAAACAGGACAACTTAACAAAAACTCAGCAACAAGAGCATTATAGTAGAAAACGTAGGAACAAATGTAATTTAAGAATGAGATGAGATGAAAATCAAAGTGGGAAGAAGAGAGATATTTGGGGATGTTTAGTGTGTGATATTGGTGTGATATCTAATGGCCTGGTGATGATTCTGGGGCTCCTGAACCTTTTTTCCTGAAGCTAAACTTGAGACCAGTCTGCACGCTGGGTCACTGTGGTCATTGATGATGCCCCATGCCTTCCGAAGGCACTGCTGATGTAATATGTCCTGAGTGACTCTGAGACTTGCTTATGATGTGCGGTGCCACCTCCACCACTCTCTGAAGTGATTTGTGGGCAGAACAGTCCTTGTACCAGACCATGATTCAGCCCGTCAGCATGCTCTTCATGGTACACCTGTAAAATTTTGCGAGGATGCTGCTGTTCTGTCAAAGTTCTGTCTTCCTTGTCATTTTGGTGTATTGACCAGGAGAGGTTCTCTGTGATATGCATACAGAAGCAAGCATCGTGACCCTTCCAACCTAAGCATCACCAATATAAACGGGGAGATGTCTACTTTGCTGCTGTCTCCTGTAGACAGTAATCATCTCTTTTAGTTTTTCTGACATGGAGAGAGAGGATGTCGTCCTGGCACCAACTTGTCCGTGTCTTCACCTCCTCTCTGTAGGCCATCTCGTCATCGTCAGCAATGAGGCCGACGATGGTCGAACTTGATTATTTAGAACTGTGCTTGGCCATACAGTCATAGATAAACAAAGAGAACAGGAGGGGGCTGAGCACATAGCCCTGTGGTACACCCATGTTTAGGATCGGTGGGGAGGAGGTGTGGCTGCCAGTTCTCACCACTGGGGTGTCTGCCCATCAGAAAGTCGAATATCCAGCTGCAGTCTCCAGTCCAAGATCAGTGAGCTTAGAGATGAGTTCATAACGAATGCCAAGCTGTAATCAATGAAGAACATCTGACATATGAATTCCCTTTGTCCGGGTCGGTATTCGCAACGTGTTAACCGAAGCCCTGTTTGTTCAATATGCAAACTGTAGAGGGTCTAAGGTGACAGGAAGGGAGGAGCAGATGTCACTACTTCATAATGACTCGGAGTCAGTCAGTGCAACAGGTTGATAGTCACTGGTTTCATGGAGACCAGAATGATGATCTGTTCCTTGAAGGGGGTAGGGACTAGGTACTGACTCAGGGAGAGGCTGAAGATGTTGGTGGACACCTCTGCCATTTGATTAGCGCACGCCCTGAGAGCACGGCATGGTATACCATCCGATCATGGAGCTTTAAGGGGTTGCGGCTTTGAAGGTTTGTCTCGTGTACACCATTTCTAGGGTGAGCAGGGCAGTCTGTCCGCCCAGATGTGGACACGTGCCAAGCTGCATTTATTTGTCTTATTGACTTCAACAGAAAGAAAGAAAGAGTGCTTGGTGAAGGAACGACTGTTTCTAGCTGGTATAATTTAAGTGAGCATTCGATATTTTTGCTTTTACGTTTGTTCCACAAAATTAGGATGTGTTGTTCTTTAATTAGTAAAAACATTGTAATTGTTGGCAGGTATCAGAGGAATAAAACACTCTGGGACAGTAACAGTAACTAGTTGATTTATTTTCATGTAACATCAAGCTGTGTTTATTTCTTATACGATCGATGGTTGAAGTCTTGCTTTTGTGTTTACAAGCATTTACATGCTGGGAAAAACTGTGGCAAGTTTAATGAAAGATGGTAAAAGTGTCAAGATCGTGTCTAATGATGTGAAAATTGCTAGTCTTTTTATCAGTCCTTATAGATGCCAACCATTGCTATGTAGCCGAAGGGGGCGGGGCCATCAGAAGCCACCGAACGATAACCTAGTCTATAAATATAAAAATTTTATTGTATTGTTTTTCTTGGTATTAAGTATCTATCTTTTAGCCAGTAGTGGAAATGTTGTGAAAGCGTTATGAAATTTTTTGTCAATGTGGGTATATTTAGTAAAAAAAAAAAAAACGAAAAATACTAACTGTGAGTTCGCCAATCACACCTGCATCAATTTTTGATGTCATTAAAAAAATGTGTGAATTTATCACATGGGTGTGATCAGCAGCCTCATTCTAAACAACATGGCCAACTTCTACTGAAGGTTCTGGAAACATTAGTGTATTTTTTATGTAAAATGACTGATTAAAATCATACCGCGTGTCCCATGCTCAAACTGAACATGCCTATGCTACTG
Source organism: Synodontis membranacea (assembly GCA_025674565.1). Classification (NCBI taxonomy): domain Eukaryota; kingdom Metazoa; phylum Chordata; class Actinopteri; order Siluriformes; family Mochokidae; genus Synodontis; species Synodontis membranacea. The sequence continues at coordinate 2,197,136 of JAOVYU010000024.1, forward strand.
TATGTCTACACTAATACTTTTCAGTTTTGCTACACTTGCGCATGGGGTTCATAACACCCAGGTGTTTTCGAGCCCCTAAAACGGAGAGTTTTGGAAACGCTGTTGGTTTTGGATCCCTGCTGGTCCCGTTTTAATTTCAAAACTCCAGAGTTGCATTTTGGTGTGGATGAGGGAAGATGGAGGCTTTTGAAAACGATCATGCAGACATGATCATGTCAACTTTCTGATTGCGTCTTATCACGGGGTATCCTTTCCTGATTCGTCACGCTCCTATCACGTGACCCATTTTTCAGAAGAAAACAAATCGGCATCAGCCTTGACTACCGGTGGTGAACGCAGCATGGATAACGAATCATTACTAGCAGTTCTGACCTTGTCTTTGCTAGCAGCTGTTGTGCAGTTGAAGGCTGTGCAGGAGGCGAGCTATTATTTGAGCGATCAGCAACTAGCAGACTGATCTGCTTCCTGTTTTCTCGCATGCCCAGTGTACACGAATGGTCATGTGACACGCATTAGGCGTGTAAGTGTGGACGGGGATTATTACTGGTATGGAGTTAAAATATAGATTGTTTCCGTTTTAAAACAAAAACGCATTAAAGTGATCGTAGGTTTAGCATTTGGTTCCACTCAAGGGTTCTACCTAAAGTCATATCAGCAAGTATTTATCACTTTTGTTGCCTCTGGCTTTTTCAATAGGCACGTGAAGCGCTAGTATACATACAGTATAATCGAACTGTATGAATCCTGTGGAAGGCATTCTGGTGGCTCAGTGAAGTGAGGTTGATTTGAGACGTTATAAACATCCAGGAACTAGATGTTCAAGTAGACAGTGCAAACTTACTAGATCTCATTCTTTATATGTTAATATAGGAACAAAGCGGTGTGTTCTTATTGGCTCGAGAGGAGGCGTGGCTTAACTTGGCTGCCATGAGACTTGATCCCGTCCTTCGAAATGAATTGTGTAGGTGTAAGATATTTCACATGAGCTGCAACAAGTGTGTAGAGATCAGTGAGACTTCTTATTCATGTGTCTAAGTGTGTGTGTGTGTGTGTGTGTGTGTGTGTGCTTTGCCGTGAGTAGAACAGTTTGCAGCCCAGGAGGGGGTTTGAACACAATCAACAGCAATCACACAAAACTGCTGATCTTTTTGTTTTTGTCTTTTAATTACTCTGATTGTAATCTCAAAGTGTATTTTCTTAATTAGCATTTTCTCTGCTTTATAATAGAAAAGTTGAGCAGGCGTTTTTTAAGAAAAGTCAGAACAAAGACATTTGCTGCTAGAGTCGCTATCAGGGCTGAGCAATATGAGCGCAAATATCATATTGTGACTGTGAGATGTACAGTCCAGCACTTAAAACATAAATGTTTGCTCAAAAAAAAGACTGTTTTGTTTTTATTTTAGGTAGGGTCCCGGTTAAAGATGGCATGCGATCATTTGTGACAAATACTTCTTTGCTTCTCTGTCCATTGTGCACAATAGACAATGTGTACAGGACACAATATAAAATTGTTCTGATGTGTGTAGCGCCCTACTAGAGTACCTTCGTTCCCCTTTACTGGTAGCAAATGAAAAACGTATCGAGATTGCAAATAAAAAATAATGAACGCAAAAAAAAAAGATTTTAATGAAAATCAGTTCTGATGTTTCGAAACTAACAAAAAGTCATAATGTGTGTACATTGCCAATATACTAAACAAAAGTTTTAACTATGTTGTATCAAATAAAAATACAAATTCCAACATCCAAACTATATTTCATTGCTGATGTGTGTTGAGCCCCAAAATCAATTGCTCGCTAGTCTAAGAGTTAAAATAAAAAAGATGACCTGCTGCAGGAAGAACACGTTTCTTTAAGGATTGCCTTTTTTATTTTAATTTTTTTGCAAAACATAGATTCTCCGGTGCCACGGATTAAGATGAACAGCTCAGCGTTTTCTCCAATAGCCTTGGCGTGAACTTCCTTTGGGGGGAAAAAACAAATCAAACTTTTCAAGGCCAGACTAGCCGTCTTATTTCCTCTGTCTGATGGATGGGAAGAGCAGTGGCCGTCCCTTGATGGGCTTAATTTGAATCAAAATCCAGCTAAGGAACAGAAAGCGAACAGAAGATGGGTGCAATTGAAGAGGTTGTCACAGTAACATCAACTTCATCCAGTCTCGCCGTTTAACACCAGCCAACAATAAAACACCGCTTGCTGCTCGTTTGCATATTACAGGTGAGAGAACGATTGCCAAAAACAACACTGGAAGGTTTAACCAGCGTCACGTTACGCATGTGTAATTGGGCAAGATAACTTTATAGTACCATATTGTGGTTTCGGATTAGCTAATATTACAGCGATTCTCTTTTCAGGGGTTCTTTGTAGGTCTCATTAGTAGCTAAGGAGGATATTGTGGGCTGATTTATTATATAATGCATCATTCTTCATATTGAACGTATTGTGACTTGGCTAATACAGCTACTGTAACTACCAGATTGTAGAGCACAGCTAGCGGATTCTGTTTTCTTATCAGCGGTGACTAACTACGCTAGGCCGAAGTCTAGTAAACGTACCAGTAAGGACCGTAGAATATTAAAATGAAACACCTCAGATTTATTATAAGGGCTGAATCTTCTATTATTTACCACGAAACTGATTTGTGTGTGTGTGTGTGTGTGTATAAAAGTATCTGGCTTCCTGTTGTCTAGATTACCATTGTAGGTTAGTGTTTTGTTTTTTTTCTAAATAGTTTTTCTAATTAAACACTTTAATCAAAATGCTAATGCGTCTAACCATTAAGTCAGCTGGAGAACTTAACATGATATCATTCGCCCGGCTAACTGACTTAACTATCATTCATTATTACGTAGGAATGGTAGCATATTTGTGGGTTCTGGCATGCCTCGCTACTGAAACCACATAAACACGCCCACGTACACACACACACACACACACACACAC
>JAOVYU010000024.1:2353715-2364149 GCA_025674565.1 Synodontis membranacea
CTCGCTCACGGTTTTGGTAAGTTTTCTTAAGGTACTGGAAAAGTTTTGGAAAAGTCATGGAAAATAATTCTACCAAAATTTGTGGCAACCCTGTCCCTGATAACAATTGTTCCCCATGATCGATCTCTAATCGCCACTCTTCCCAACAACTAATCACTGATAAGATTCGTCCCTGGTTACCGTTTACTGATCACCATTGTTCAAAACGACCAATCACTGATCAACGTTGTTCCAAACAACCAATCATTAGTCACCATCGCTGAACACCATTATTTCCACTGACTAATCACTGATCGCCGTTGCTCCCATTGAGCAGCCACTGGTCAGGATTTTTCTCAATGATCAATCACCAATGTCCATTGTTCCCTAGGACCAGACGCTGATTGATATTGTTCTCAATGCCAATCAGTGATCACCATCATTCCCAGCAGTCAATCACTGATCACTGTTGTTCAACATGATCAATCACTTTTCATCCCATTGTTGTGCCAAACTATATTCTATTCCATTCTAAATGTCTTGAGAATACCTTGCTCTTGATGCATTGATATGCAAATGACATGATCTGATGATTTCAAGCAACCTTTTGAGCATGCCTCAGTTACATTTCCACAAAAAAAAAGACTTGGCTTCGCTGTTCCTCTCTGTCCCAGAACAGTACTTGTAGAAAGTAGAAAAAGGTTGCCTTTTTTCTTTGTATCCGAACTCTGCGAGAGCATTTGGCCGTGTTAATTCATGCACACATTCACAGATGTGCATATTCATGCTGAAGGAAAGCAGTGAGGGAAGACTTTACCCTCCACCAAGCCGACAGTCACGCCAATTAAACAAACGTCGCGCTTCTGCGGTCTTTCCCTCCTCCTTCTGGAACGCTAAAAAAAAAAAACTTGCGAAAGTGCCGCCACAGAAACGGCAGATGGGTAGACGGGTTTTCATTCCTCCGCAAAAGAGAAGGAAGGAGGTAAGAAATAAACAACAAAGTGGCAAGGTTTCTGCAGGGCGGAAAAAAGCATCTTCCCATTTCAAATGGAGGCAGCCAAAGATGGAACGTTTGTTTGTTTGTCTGCTTTCTCAACTTCTCATGCTAATCTGTGAGAAATCAACTGAGACGAGGCTGCCGTCATGTCTAAAACCGAGCAGCCGAAAACAAAACAAAGCAACAGAGAAAGTGGAAAGAAGAGCAAATATCCAGAAATGGAAACGCTAGCAATGTGACACCCTGCTAACCTTTCCTAAATCTGTTCCGTGGGTTCGTCTTCTTTATTAACGCCCCGTACTAATCCTAAAGAAAAGATGAAGCTGCAGTCACGTCTCTAACCAAGCAACAGTGTTTTTTTTTTTTTAAAAAGAATCATAAAAATAGAAATGCTTCTCCCTGTTGGAAAGGAAACAAGAAAAGAGAGCCACAAAAGTGTTAGTTACTAAATAGCAAACTAACACCCTGCTACCCTGTTCCTAAAAAAAAAAAAAAAAAAAAAATGTAGATTATGTTCGGGAATGCATTAATCTCCGAGAGAGGTACTTTCGTCTATGCTGTCAACGGCCTTGCTATTTCTAACTTCAAGTACATCTTTTAGCCTAACAGCACATACCATTTGATGATAAACCTCCCCCACTGTCTAACACCACACTCCCAACGTGTTTGCACAGCGAGATGGATGTTGACCTTCAGCACTGGATCAGAGTCAGATTTCTTCTCCAAACTTCAAATCGTCGAAAGCCAAACAGAGAAAAAGTGCTGGCTGGAGGCCGCGCTGTACAGTGCGAGCGTTTCTTTGATGAAAATGATGAAATACCGCCGAGCCAAGAGGGTCAGTTAGATCTGAAACAAGCTTCACCCTGATCCTTTGCCAGTTGTATAAATATACAAAATTTGCCCATGTTCTTGGTTTGGATAAACACGGCAGAAGGATGGGAACAATAGAAGAGCGAGAGAGCAAAAGTGCCTTCGCTTCTTCATCGCCTGCAGCCATAATTGATTCTACTACCGTGGACGTTTATGTTCACCCAGAGAGAGACAGAGCCGGAGGAGAGGAATGACAGCCAAGGTAAACACACAAAACGCAGAGAAAGAAGGACTGAGAGAAAAAGAGGCAAGCGCCAGACTAAACACAGCCACCAAGTGAGGTTCGCTGACCTGCTCCAATGAGCTACTGTACTCCAGAGGAACTCTGACCTCCAAATAGACGGATGGAACTCGAACGACAAAGTGAAAGGAGTAAAAACTCTCCGCCAATTTTTGTTTTCTTTTTTTCTAATGCCATGGGTGAAAAGTTTACAGAGTACAAAACAGATGTCAGTGAAGAGTGAAGAGTGAAGAGATAGCTGAAGGCATTTCTGTAATTCTTTTACAACCAAGGTCAGCGTTTCCCACCCACGTTTGTCCCCTGTCCATACAGTTCGCCCACTCACACTTTGTCAGGCGCTCTGTTTTTTTTCCGCAATATTTATTCTTTTTAATGAGAGGTGCCTCGTGGTAGACCACAATCGACACTGATGTCAATACTTGTCAATCAGAGAGGAATTTAAAGGGTGCTCGTGGGCATTTCTGAGCATCTACGAACCGCTAAAAGCTGCTTTTTTAGCCCTGCCTTTCTCCAGTGTCCGTGCGGTTCACCTACACACATGCTGGCTTGTTCTCTTTTTTTTTTTTTTTTTTCTACAGCTGTTTTTTTTTTCCTTTCGTTTGCTTCGTATTACAGGAGTTCTCAACCACTTTGCATCCTCTTACTTTAAAATTCATTCCAAGGACCCTGCTTAGCTTCTGATATTTTGGAGGAATATTTTTCTACTCGAGTACAATAAGGCTCATTATTTTAAATGTCCGCAGTAACATTTAAGCTAATTATTAGAGCCATTAGGAGACATTAGGTCCAATTACTTATGCATTACTTATAGTCAGCCATGAGAGATAGTTACTCCTGGTTATCGTTTACGTTCATTCTTGGTGGGTTAGGATGGACCTCTTGTTTTAAGAGTCACTGTCCTGTGGCAACAAGAACCCCCGTGTGGTGTAACCCCCGAAGGTGTTCACACCATGCTCATCACAGTTGGGCGCTCAAGCAGAAAACCCAAGTCAGTGTGGTCCTAGTGCCAGTCCCAAGCCTGGAGAAATTGGGAGGGTTGCGTCAGGAAGGGCATCCGGCGTAAAAGCGTGCGCCAGGTCAGACCTGCGGACAATGATCTGCTGTGGCTGGATCCCCTAACGGGAGCCACCGAAAGGACGGATGGTTGTCCTGTGGCAACAAAATTGAGCATATCTGGCAGAAAATTGCTAAAAATAATAATAATAATAATAAATAAATAAATTAAAAGAAAGGGAAAAAAAATTCTGCAAAAAACATTCCGATACATTCTAAAAAAAATGCTGTGTATTTTTTACAGTGACGTTCTGGCAGCTCGGGTCACCAGTAAAATACTGTAAATGTACAGTGCAGCAAATGACTGTAGAATATTGAAATTTGCAGTAAACAAGTGTAAAACATATTTACAGTAAAGTACCATAATACGTTTCGTGGTTTAAAATGACAGTGTATTTGCTTGATGCAGGATACAACTGAGCCAAAGTGTCTTGCTCAAGGAGCCAGTAACGGTAGTTTGGTAGCACTTGACATCTTGTACACGGCATTAACACAAAGCTTTAACCAATGAGCCAACACAACTAACACAACCAGCGTGCACTGAATCAGTGCAATATTTCAGTGGAGTTTAATTCAGTAGTTGGATCAGTGCAGGTCGGTTGCAGTGGTGTCGTGATTGGTTAAAGTGCTCATCCCAATCCCAGATCTGGCATGGACTGAGAAGACCCTTAACCTTCAGCTCAACTGTATCCATCATCAGCCGGATGAGCAGCTTTAGATATCATTAAGATACTCCTGTAAATATATTTCACAGCCATTTGCTGTAAACTAACCCAAGCTGCCAGTAAAGTGCTGTAAAAACGTCCTGTAAAAAACTAGCTAACAGGCTCAAGCTAAGGGACGGAGCAGGTGAAAATGAAACCATTTGGCAACACTGGCTTTCGTTTCAGCTAGACTCAGAAGCTTGAAAGGATTGTTACAGGCTAATACCTTCCATAAATTAGCCTTTAACCATCAATAATTTACGCTAGTTCTTTTTTACCATTAAGCCATCAGACAAGCCAGATAGATTCTCTGAAAAAATGAGAAGGAGAACTTGAGCCAAAAAGCTCATTAGCACCGGCTAACCGTGCTCCAACACGCTGATGATGGACTGCCTTTGATGTTAAGGACCACAGAAGCAGAGCTGGGAAAAGTACTGACATTCTTTACTCGAGTAAAAGTGCAATTACTCATGTAAACAAATCCGCTAGTAGAAGCCCAAGTGCAAATCTCTAAACAAATTTAGAAAGTAACTCGGAAAGGAAAACTACAAAGCAGATTAATGAAAGAAACGTTCGTTCCTGATGGTAAATTGGTGTCTGCTCTGGGGAAGGCCGGGAAATTTTACGCAGCTTTATCTCTAATCTCTCAATTGTCAGCTCGGACTAGCTTAGAGCTAATAGCTAACCACAATGCAATCCGCTGTAATAAAAACTAAAAGGTACGTAGCAGCAGAGAGATTACAGTGATGTGTATTCGCTCTCATAATCGCAGTCACGTCTGTTAAAATCTAAAGGAACTGATGGCGTACAGTATGTTGCTAAGAAAACGTCCCGTATGTGATTATAGAGAAGTTTAGCGAAGTGGCATTTGAAAATTCCAAAAAAGGAAACGGAAAGGTTTAGCTGCTAAAATCAAAAGCAAGAGAGCTTGTTTTTTTTTTTTTTCTTTTTCCAGCAACTTTCATATTAAGTCATATTGAGGAAAGATTCAGTGGAGACGCTGGTGCAAACACTGGACTCCCAGAATCAATCCCAGAATGCAGTGCAGCTCTACTATACACCCTGAGTTAGCGATGTACGAGATGATGAGTGTGATTTATTAAACCACAGTATTAGCATGAAAGGTGAAGCTTCGTCTTTTTTGAGCAGACGAGGAGGTCAGAGATAAAGCTGCCCCACTGCACCCCATCAGCACAGCATTATGGGTAATGTAGGTAACCAAAGTCCAAACAGACCAGCATGTCGACGAATGAAGCTTAAAGCATGGAAACTAATCAACAGTAATGCTGTTTCATTTCCTATGACCACAATGTTTAATTTCGTCCTTATCTCGCGCACACACACACACACACGCGCACACACATACACACACTCTTTATACATCACCGAGAACCATTGTAAGTGTTGTGATGGTGTATATCACGGAGTTAGGATAGTAGTGATTTTTCTTTTGAAATGTATGAAAAGTGAAAAGTACGAGTTGAAAGAAAAACTCAAATAATGAAAGAGATACTGAAAGTAATTGTACTACAGCGGCAATGCTATTGCAGCGACGGCCTCCAGTCATGTTTCAAAAACCGTCTTACTTTTCATGGTCTTCTCTGAGTGTTCAAGGTTGTCAGTTTTGCTACCAAGTAGTTATGGTTTGGGCCAGAATGAAGCCCGTAAATGTCTTCTCCAAGCCGGGCTAACTCTTTCTGATGTGATGCTGGCTCTCTCTCCGACTCGCACACCATCTCTCTGGAGCTCTCCGTTGCTTTATTTCATCCTCGAGGCTGACAGGTCTGTCTGAGAGTAAGAGAGAGAGAGAGAGAGAGAGAGAGCTGAGAAGAGTGTTGTGTGTTTTTGCGAAAGCTGGTGCCCAACTGGTTTTTTTTTTTTTTTTTTTTTTTGTATTCCCACCTGAGTGAAGGAATCTGCATTTGTCCTCCCGGCCCAGTGCTCAGGAGAGTTCTGTCGTTCCTCCACAGCGTCTGTTTGAGGGACGGATCTCTGAAAGATCGCTGATGTTCCCTGGGGAACGGAGTGACTTTCTGAGAGAAATGAATAGGACTTCAGGAAGCAAGGGACTTTCAGGCGACCTTTGTTTTTTCCTCATTCTGCCACTCGAGCGTGTGAGCATGTGAGATGAATGAACGGTTATAAATGGATGTTAGCGTCCAGGTGTGGGCTTTGATGAAGGAGTTCATCCGTTTTCCCCGTAGTGGAAAACCACACCTGAGATTCTCTTTATTCCTGTGAATGTGAAACCTTGCCTTCAGGGCATTGTAGTTGTTTACTGTTTGCGCTTCTCCGTCTACATTCAAGCATTCATCAACGATATGCAAATTCGCTTGGTGACAAATGAGGCCTTCCAAGTAATTTCTCGCCAAATATGCACGTTTGCTCACAAGTGCTCACATTATAAACACACATAAGTTACGCTGTGTATCAAGAGCGCTATCGTACGGGATGTCTGCTTGGGCAGAAAGGGAAAAACAAAACGAAACAAAAACGGGAAAAAAAAAAGAAAAAAAAAAGCCATGAATATTAATGAAAAAAACCAGCCATATGTGAAAACAAGCTAATCACAAAGCGTTTCCCGAACACTGAGCCACGCTAGCTCCACTTTGAGAAACAAAGACAGATAAAGGGGAGAGAAAATGAAAAAAGAAATAGAAAGAAGGGGGAAGATCAGAGAGAAGCCGAGACAACGGGGAAAAAAAGCATGGAGGTTATTTTCATGGCTCCCCAAGTCGAACGGCATCAAACGGAGAAAGATCCGGGGTGTCACTCATAGCTCTCGGTGGGAATCAGTCACGGAGCGGGGAGATTACGGGGAAAATATCTTCTGGAGATGAACTTCACCAAAGGGAGAAATCCAGCCACAAGGGAGTCGGATTTACTCATCCTGTCCCCTGATGCGCCCTCAGAAGAGAGGAGTATCAAACTCCGTTTTCTCTTTCATTTCAGCTTTCACCTGCGCAGCGTACGGCTCTGGAAAAAAATTAAGAGACCACTTGGTTTCTTTTTCTTCTTAAATCAGCATCTATATGCATTCTTGTGAAATTCGCAAACAAGCAAAACTCATTGTACTTAATGAGGTACTGATTAGGTGATCAATTGAACCAAGTCTTTAATTTAATGAGGAAACGTATTAAAAAACCTGCTGTGGTCACCAATATCTTGGCCATACATTTAATTGGAACACAAAAATATCTATTCATCATGCAAAAAGAGGGAGAACATTCTGAGGGAGAAAAAGAAGGGTTCAGGTTGCCTCCATCTATAAATTTCAAAGGTGGCAGTTCAAAAGAGCAAGGTCAAGCAGAAGACGTCGTGAAATACAAAGTTACAGAGGGTGGGAACGTCTCTCCACTGGCCGCGATGATCATCGACTAATTCGATATCACAACTGCAGAACAACTGTAGTATGACATCAAGTGACCTACAAAAATAATAGCAAATGGCAGCTGGGGTTAAGTGTACGGCAAGGGCAGTTTGAAACCGTTTCCTCTAGGTGGAGTTGAAGTCACGTAAAGCTAGAAAAAGCTCTTTATCGATGAGGAGCAAAGAAGAGTCAGGCTGAGGTTTGCTAAAGACCATAAGGATTGGACCGTAGAAGACTGGAGTAAGGTCATGTACTCTGATGAGTCCAATTTTCAGCATCACCTGAGACCTGGAGAGGCCTACAAGCCACAGTGTCTCGCACCCACTGTGATATTTGGTGGAGGATGGGTGATCATCTGGTGGTGCTTCAGAAAGGCTGGAATGGGGCAGATTATTGTTTGCAAAGGATGCATAAATCAAGCCATGCCCAAGGTTATCCTGGAAGAACACTTGCTTCCTCAATATCCTCAAAATTCCCGTAACTCTGAGGTTTGGGTTTTCCAGTAGATCAATGCTGCATGCCACACACACCCCGGTCAAGAACGTTGTGGATGCAGGACCACAAGATCAAGACCCTGTCATGGTCATTCCAATCTCCAGACCTGAGGTCCACTGAAAACCTCTGGAATCTGATCAAGAGGAAGACGGATGATCACAAACCATCAAACAAAGCTGAGCTGATTGAATTCTTGCACCAGGAGTCACAAAAGAGCAACATGAAAGACTGGTGGAGAGCACGCCAATACGCACGGACGCTGTGACTAAATGTCAGGGCTATTTCCAGCGAATATTTCGGAACTCAATCCCAAGTTCATACGTTCGTATTGCGCTGTTTAAAACTGAATATGATCTTGATTTCTGTGCATAATCCACTGTTTGAAAACGCTGCCTCTTTTTTTATTTTGTGTTCTTTGGATCTGTTGTCATTTTCTACAGTTAAATGCTCTACGTGACAATATTTTTTACGTGAAATTTGGGGGAAACCTGGAATAAAACAGACATGTTCATGTTCCTTAAACACATCCCTGTAAAAAAGTAAAACCAGAGAAACTGAGAATGTATATGTGAGGCAGAAGTTACTGAATATTCACAGCAATGCTGGCAAGATAAAAAGAAAGAAATAAAGAGGTGAGTATCGTTTATACGTTAGCTTTGGTTATCAGCATACATGAATGTTCTCCCTAATGATATAGCAGGTATAAACAATTATTCTCTCTCTCTCTCTCTCTCTCTCTCTCTCTCTCTCTCATAATTACAGTTTTTTTTACAATCATTTTCACACTTGTTTCAATACCATGTCTACTCTTTCACGACACTTAACACGTTCGCCATAGAAGCACCACGTGGACTAACCTGCCTTCACTTTTGCGCGGCTCTGATACAAAATGCATTCTTCCAAAATTCCTGAATCCCTCTGTCACCGTTCATGACCAGCAGCATTCTGTGCAACTCCAGCGAACAATTCTGCAGACATTTAGATTAACCTAACTTCCAGGTCAAAATAAATAAAAAAAGAAAACATTATTCTGACTTTACCAGAAAGTGTTTGTGTTGTGTATCGAATGTTTGCATTTGTCCCTTTCGGGATGTTATATGCCCCGCCCCCTGCTGAGATGTGCGCCTGCGTCAACGCTGTGCCGGTGTGTTCCGGAAAAAGAAATAAAGGCAATACGTTAACCACTCGCGTGCCTCTCGTACCGTTCTTTTAGTACTCATACTGTACGCCCCGACAGAAAAGAGAGTGCGTATACAACAGTTTGTGTTTGCAGCACTCTATACAAGTGCTCCTATTTGCACTGAAATATTCATGTAAAATATATAGACATAATATAGATGCATTTGTCACGGAATTGAATCTTTTTTTATTATACTGCTGTGCACGTAAGTCATGGGCTATCAGTGCGAGAAGGCAACCCATGAACGCCGCTACAGTAAACGTACTACACTGACTAGAGGGATCTACAGCACTGTGACAGCAAAACAACTGATCCAAAAGTTTGTTCTTGGTATCATGATAGCTGTTTGGCTTCAAATATTTAAAGGCTGGTATATTGACTGTATTTTTTCTTTGGCATTACGTACAGCAAGGAGCCTACTATAAGAGACGTCATATTAGTTTTTCCTTTTACAGCTTTTCACAAATGTTCAAACACATCCACGTCAGCCGCAATGTTTTTCTTGGCCATGAAGTGAGCGAAAAAGCACCTGGCATGGCGGATCCATCCCTGGCATTCATCTGCGTAGATGTCATCACGTGCCTCCTCCACTGCCTGGAGTAATGCTTCACTCACAAGCTCTGCCTTCATACGCTTTCCATCACCATGCTGAAAAGAATTCCCCGGTCGGATTTAGAAATATCGTGGAAGTTACAGCACTACAAAACGTGGGTTGTTGGCGAACCACTCGTGGACCAGAGCAGCCAAGTGGAAACTTTCATTATCCGGAATGACAGCGAAGGTGGGTTGATCTGGTTCCTCTTAACGTGGGAGGAGGATGAGGATATTTTTCAGTTTGTCAAAGAATGTTAGCAGACAGGGCTTGTTATAGGGGCCAAGTTGTGCATGGCGATGTATGACCCCACGCTGACCAATAGCAGCACATATGGTGACATTTCCACCACGCTGCCCAGGGACTTTCACAATGACACGGTTGCCAATGATGTTCCTCCCCCGCCACCTTGTCCACAGCAGGTTGAACCCTGCCTCGTCAATGAAGATATATTCACAGGGAACAGCACTGGCATCAAGTTCAAGCACTCTCTCCGAAAAGGGAGAATAAGCATTTCAGACAAAAGGCCTACATACAGGAGCACTGAGGTACATAGTGACATCTATACAGAGTACTGAATGGACGCTGGACTCACATGCTCCTTCATTCGTTCAGAGTTGCGCTCAAGCAGGACATGTATACCTGTTTCATCCTGAGCTGGTGTTGATTCAAGACACGGTCGATTGTGGACAGGCTGACCCAGTCAGTGTTTGCAAATGGACATTGCCTTCCAGAACTCTGTCTCTGATTTCCCTCAGGGTGATGGCGTTATTTTCCAAAACCATGTCGATTATGGTGGGCCTCTGCAGCCTCTTTCTGGCTACACGCACATTATGGGATACACATTTTACTGTCTAGCTACGTAAATGTAATACAAAACATTACCCTAAAGGGCAGATATACAAAGAAGCCATGAAGTTATAATATACTGTAATTATTATAGATATTATATA
>JAOVYU010000024.1:2503988-2521261 GCA_025674565.1 Synodontis membranacea
ACACACACACACACACACACACACACACACACACACAGAGCTCCACATGACGGATATTGGCTGCCCCAACGGATCAAACGATGTACAAGAAAAAACCTAAAGTGAAATTAACCTGGCCCATACTCTTTGTGTGTGTGTGAGTGTGTGTGTGTGTGTGTGAGAGAGAGAGAGAGAGAGAGAGAGTGAGAGAGAGAGAGAGAGAGAGAGAGAGAGAGAGAGAGAGAGAAACATTGCTAGATGTCATCCAGAAAAGGATCTACTGGAACTACTATAGATATAAATTTATATGCTTGTGCGTGTGTGTGTGTGTGTGCGTGTGTGTGTGTGTGCGTGTGTGTGTGTGTGTGCGTGTGTGTGTGCGTGCGTGTGTGTGTGCGTGTGTGTGTGCGTGTGTGTGTGTGTGTGGTTGGCCTGCCCTTGGCTGAGTTAACACTAACACCTCAGTTAGACACACTGAGTCACACTGTTTAATCACTTTCTCTTCAGTAAAATGCAAATTTATAAAGTTGTTCTCTGTGTGTGTGTGTATGTGTGTGTGTGTGTGTGAGTGAGTGTGTGTGTGAGTGTGTGTGTGCACATGTGCTTTAGGCAGACAGGGTGTTTCAGACTGATGTCTCTACCACAAGTATAAGCAACATTATTATGTTTATTGTGTGTTTATATTTAATATTTTAATTCCCAGACAGTGGAGTCATCGCGGTCTAAGACGGACGAAGTGGGAGAAATATATTTGTGGGAAACATTTCCTCTGTGAAAAATATTTTTGACCACTTCCTCGCTTTTAAACCCACTTTACTACACATACAGTGCCCCCACAATTACTGGCACGCCTTTTAAAGAATAATATTAAAAAATGGTTAGAAAAATCCACCCCAGCACCTCAACTCAGTGCTGATTTATTGACAAAAGGAAGGTTGTGCAGGTTGTGTTTAATGCAGGGGTGCCTATAATTGTGACACATGGGTTTTTGTTGAAAATAATTATTTGTTTTTTTTCAGATTATTATTATTTTTTTTAATTATTTCTAAAGGTTGGATTTTGGTGTGAGATGAAGCTCCTTCACCAAAAGGTTGACTTTTTTTCTAATCCTTTATACTAGTCTTTACAAGGGGTGCCAATATTTGTGGAGAACACTGTATTTAATGTACTTTGGTACTTGCTTTTCTTTTTGGAAACCTGACACTACAGTAATTAGGGATGTTTTGGACCAATCACTCAAACTAGCTTAAGAAAGAACGAAAGAAAGAAAGACACCACAGAGAAAGGCATTATCAAATTTTACACAGTTTTATATCGAACACTCGACATTTCATTACATAAATTAATGGGACGATGATCATGTTTCTGTCAAAATAGCAAATGAAACGAAAGTGCATCATTTTATTTGTTTTAAACAGCTTCGTGCTCATGCGGTTGATATGAACGGGAATCAGGTGGAGCAGCCGGTGGACCTCTACATCTTCGTCATCGACATGAACGACAACCGACCCGAGTTCAAGAATCAGATCTATAATGGTTCCGTGATGGAGGGATCCAAACCAGGTAGACCTTCAAACGAACAGATTCTTCTTTATTTTTTGATTGTGAAGAAGAAAAAGAAAATAGAGAGAAAGAAAGAAATTATTTACATTACATTTAAGTCATTTGGCAGACGCCCTTATCCAGAGCGACTTGCATATATCACATTTTTTTATACAACTGAGCAGTTGTGGGTTAAGGGCCTTGCTCAAGGGCCCAGCAGTGGCAGTCACGGTGAAGCTGGGATTTGAACTCATGACCTTCTGATCAATAGTCCAGTGTCTTAACCACTGAGCTACCACTACCACTACTAAATTATCATTAACACACTCTATAAATCACAATAAAAGTCCAAGCTCCATACTGACGGTATACCTAGGGGGCACTGTAGCAGCCAATTTCAGGATAAAGCTGTGGGTTTGTTTGAAATATCATAATTCCTAGAAGACAGCTGTCCTTCCAACAAGGTCAGTGTCAGTCTTTCCAACCTGGGCAGCTGTAAGGTTTGTTTGGTCATTCCAGTATTAATAACTAACTCACATGGATTGTATGGAGAACAAATAACTGATTAAAACATATTGTTTTTTTTTGTTTTTTTTTTAAATTGTTGATATGGTGACATTTCCTGTAAGGATTCATTCATGTTCGTTTAACATTTTTTTCCAGTGTCACTGCTTTGTAACAGTCTAAGGACATTTAAAGTTTGAGGTTTCTTGCTAACGTGTGATGGAGCAACTTTTTTGTATCTGCTATAACCAAAACAAAACAAAAAAAGAGTTGCAGACTGAGCCAGGGTCTGCTGTACAACCTTTATCCCTGAGGTCAGGTCTCTCATGTTCTTCCACTCCAACCTTGGCAAAACATGTCTTCATACTGCACATCTCACTTTGTGTACCGAAGCATGGTCATACTGGAACAGGTTTGAGTTCCAGAACTTGTACAGTAAGGCTACAGCATACAGCAACATCCTAAACAATTGAGTGCTTCCAGCTTTGTGGATCATCACATATGTGTGGTGGTCAGGTGTCCACAAAACGTTTGGCGACATAATGTATCCAGCAGGTTACACACGCTCAATATAAACAGGAAAGCAGTTTCAGGTGATTTACAAACTAAAATCTGACAATAGTTCTCTTATGATCATATTTATTTACTCTAATGATGTGCCTTTATACTGTATGGTTGAATAGTACTAATGTACTTGCAGTTCACATTTCCACCATTAGGGGCGATGTTTTATACGTTTTTAAGCTAAAACCGCGAGTAGTTTTCATGTTATTCACACTTCCTTAGAACTCTATAGTCCAACCCTTACAAGATGTCCTTAGGCAGCTGTGTGAATGGGACAGACTGCTGAGACACTGCCCAGTCCAACTTCCCTTACTTTTTTTCCAACTACTTCATCATTCACTTTTTCTGTGCGTGGCAGAATAGATGGGTGTGTTTGCCAAGATGCAACCTGAACCTATCGTGAATGATTGTGTCAGAGATATGATGTTTGTGTGTACGAGAGAGATAGAGAGAGAGAGAGAGAGAGAGTTTCTCTAGGGATAATGATGCCCACCATAGCACCATTTCTTGCATCAGAGATGATGAAATAACGCAATGCTACAGAAAAAGAAAAAGAGACGAATTGGATGGATA
The DNA here is from genome assembly GCA_025674565.1 of Synodontis membranacea. Classification (NCBI taxonomy): domain Eukaryota; kingdom Metazoa; phylum Chordata; class Actinopteri; order Siluriformes; family Mochokidae; genus Synodontis; species Synodontis membranacea. The sequence goes on from JAOVYU010000024.1 coordinate 2,507,151, forward strand.
GACAGAATCGTCTCTCGTTTTCCACCTCTATGCTGTCGTATATTGTTTCTTTTTTTTCTATCTCGCTCTCTCTTTTTTTTTTTTTTCAACACGTCAGCTGGGTAATGACACGATTTATTTTTACCCTCCCGGAGATAATTGGATCTGAGAGATAGCAGAGTGCAAACCCAACAGGTTTTTGCTCGCACAACAATTTGTGCAACGCTGCTTTATTCGTCAAGAGAGTTCAGATCTTATTTTGGGTTTCACAAAGCATGCAGCATTTTTTCCCCCAAAATATATCGACAATCACAAAAGTTTTGCCGTGTGTGTGTGTGTGTTTTTTTTTTAGTAGCTAAATGATCATTCCTGAAATTCTGTGTGCCCCCTAATGGTAGAAGTGTAAACTACAACTACTAAAATAGTGAAAGTGATTCATCGTCATTATTGACACACCACAGCACACAGTGCATCAACGAAATTTGTCCTCTGCTTTTAACCCATATATGAAATCATGACACACAGCAGGGGGCAGCTATTTTCAGCACCCAGGGAGCAGTGCTTGGGGGCAGCACCTTGCTCAGGGTACCTCAGTGGTACTTTGCTGGTCGTAGGATTCCAAGCTGCAATCTTCCGATTATAGGGGTGCTTCCCTAACCATTAGGCCACCATCTGCCCCGTTAATTACAACCCCAACTCCATTAACTATAGCGCAACTACAATAGCACTTCAGTCATACACGCTCAGTGAGCACCTGTACCTGACAACCTATTCATTCATGCAATTATTTAATCAACCAATTATGTGAAAACATCGCAATGCATTAAATCATGCGGATACAGGCCAGCAGGTTCAGGTAATGTCCAAAAACATTAGGTCATTAGGTCAATTGCCCGTAGGTGTGAATGTGATTGTGAATTGTTTCTCGTCCCAGCGTTGGCGTCCTGTTCAGGGTGCACCCCGCCTCGCACCCGTGGTCAGCTGAGATTGGCTCCAGCTTCCGCGTAACGCAAAATAGATAAGCGGTACAGAAAATGAGTGAGAATGAGGGCAGTTCTGTGGATGGAAACGCCATTAGAGAGATCAACAGAAAATGACCAGACTGGTTCACGCTGTCAGAAAGGCTACAGTAACTCAGATAACCACTCTGTAAAAGTGTGCTGAGCTGAAAAGCATCTCAGATTGCACAAGAGGTGGATGAGATACAACAGCAGAAGAAGTGTTGGGTAACATGCCTGTCAACAAAGAACAGAACAAAACACTCATCCAAACAGACAGTTGAACCCTGAAAAAATGTAGGCTGGTCTGATGAACTTGGAGGATGGTAGGGTCAGAATTAGGCACCAAGAGCAGGACTCCATTTACCCAGCATGCCATGTGTCAACATTCCATACTGGCGGAGCTGGTGTTATGATGTGGGGAACTTGGCACACTTTGGACCAAGAGTATTGTTGCTGACCATCCTTTCATGGTCACAGGTCTTTCATTTTCTACTTCCAGCAATGATAATGCGTCACAAAAATCACAACGCAAAAGTCATCATCATGAACATGACAATGAGTTCATTCTTGTCCAGTGGCCTTCCCGGTCATCGGATCGGAATCCAGTAGAACATCTTTGGGGTGTAGTAGAACAGGAAATTCGCATCATGAACGTGCACCTGAAAAATCTGCAGCCATTGCGTGATGCAATCGTGTCAACATGGAGCAGAATCTCAAAGGAATGTTTTCATCATCTCGTAGAATTCAAGCCATGAAGAACTAAGGCTGCTGAGAGCAAAGCGAGGCCCAACCTAGTGTTAGTGCAGAATCCGTATTAAAGAGTTTTCTCTGTGTAAATGCACAGAAAACACCAAGAAGCCTTGTGGTGTGTGTTTATTTACGTCTGTTTAAACGTTTAATTCCTCTTATACCAAGACTATTTGCCAGCGATTTCAGTTGTGTAATAATCAAAGAGTGAAACATACCGTAAAGCTTTCTCTTGATGTTATTAAGATAACAAATGCAACACATCCGTACAGAAAACTCCACTTGGACGCAGTGCTCATCACACACTTCTTAATTACTGTACCAACATGTTTTTTAATCAGTTTGTTATTAGTCTTGGATTATATTTCGTATCTTATCCAAGACCTTGTGCAGGTTCAGCAAAACGATAATGTATTAGAACGAGTGCATTAAAATAAACCTGCTTCACTGTCACAGCTGCTGTTATAGAAAATTAACCAACATTTTCTGACCAATCAGATTCCAGAATTATAACATGTGCGTTAATGTCTATCCACGCATATTAAACTATAATAAAGGACACTTATTGTATACTAAGAAACTAAGAACAAACGTGATAACAGTTAAATCCGGTTATGTAATTATGACTTGTTTATTTTAATTCCTATATACACAGGTTAGGTATAACATTATAACCACCTGCCTAATATTGTGTTGGTCCCCTGTTTAGCTGTCAAAACAGTCCTGACCCTTTAAGGCATGGGCTCCACTAGACCCCTGATGGTGTGCTGTGGTATCCGGCACCAAGATCTTAGCAGCAGGTCCCTTTAGTCCTGTAAGTTGCGAGGCGGGACCTCCACGTGCACCCTGACTGGTGCAGGTCCATGCGCAACAAAATGCAATGCACGGTGTATACTGACACCTTTTTTTTTTTTATCAGAACAAGTATTAACTTCTTCAGCAATTTGAGCTACAGTAATTCGTCAGTTGGATCGGACCACACGGGCCAACCGTCGCTCCCAACGTGCATCAATGAGCCTTGGCCGTCTATCACCCTGTCGCTGGTTCACCACTGTTCCTTCCTTGGACCACTTTTGATAGATACTGACCACTGCAGACCGGGAACAACCCACAAGAGTTACAGTTTTGGAGATGCTCTGACCCAGTCGTCTAGCCATCACAGTTTGGTCCTTGTCAAACTCACTCAAATCCTTACTCTTGGCCATGTTTTTTACTTCTAACACATCAACTCTGAGGACAAAATGTTCACTTGCTGCCTAATACTGTATATCAGACCCACTAACAGGAGCCATGACGAAGAGATAATCAGTGTAATTCACTTCACCTGTCATTGCTCATAATGTTATTCCTGATCGATGTATCTATTTTTTATTATTAATATTATTATTATTATTATTATTATTATTATTATTATTATTATTATTATTTTCTCCAATCAGTTAGTTTTATCAGGATATGTTTATATGACTTTAGAACTGGGCTAAAATAGTATTAGTTGTGGTCGTTAACTGTGTGTGTTTTTTTGTGTCACAAGGTACAACAGTTATGACGGTAACAGCCCATGATGCTGATGACATCACCACCTCTAATGGCATGGTGCATTACCGGATTCTCCAGCAGACCCCGCACATCCCGATTCCGAACATGTTCACTATTAACAGAGAGACAGGTGACATTGTTACTGTCGCAGCTGGACTCGACAGAGAGGTAAACAGTTAGTTATGTTTTCTTAATGGTGAAGTCTATGAGTAGTGAAGCTGGTGTTTTTTTTTGTTGTTTTTTGAGCTTATTCCTCTGATAATTCCTTTATTCAGTCTGGTCAGTTCACATTTAAATTTAATTCTGTATCAGTCCCTAACTGTACTTTATTCAGAAGTTTTCAAACTTCCCAGTTTCAACATTTCGTTATTTATGTAGAATGTTTTAAACACCGCATAAATAAATAAATAAAACCCCTCTCTACCTGTAACTCCAAAAACCAGCCCTACAGTCTCCAGTCTGTCACAGTGTGTCACCAGAGCGTAGCGTGAGTCACGCTGTCCTGACTGTGTGTTGGTCTTCAGCACGTTGCAGAAGGGACGTCACATGCTCTTGCTGTCTCTTTTTCTCTGACGAAAACTGTACCCTTTCGCCCAGATGTGCTTCCCATTCCCAAAATTCAGCACCGATTGATTAAATGTGAATTCATTAGTTCGATCAGTATCCTGAGAAGTACCGGACTCAAGTCTAAACTCAACCCTATTGTTCAGAGGGCAAAATAGTTAAATAGTGTAATGTCCTGTTTGTTTGTTTGTTTGTTTGTTTGTTTGTTTGTTTTTTGATGGTAAATATATTTGGCTTGTGATTTCTGATTAGATAGATGAATTATTATTTCGAAAGATGGCAAGCAGATTTTATTGATGTCGCTATTTTGTTCATTGGACAAAAGATATTTGTGTACAGTAGTCAGGCTGCTAATTATGTCTACTCCACCAGGGGGCCTTGACAACAACAACAACAACAACAACAGCAAAATGCAGTTTTATTTACCTGAACATAATAAGGGCAGTAAAGAGTAACAAAGGGACACGATTTATTCACACTGATTTAAATAAGCTGTAAACTGATTTAGATTTGCACGGAGACTTTGCACTATATATTGTCGCATCAATATAGGATGTATAACATAAACTTGTGTATAAAAAGTGTATAAGTGTTGTGGATGTGACTAATGTCTGCTTCCATAGGCTAAATAGTTGCCAGGTAGTTGCTAGTGCAAGACTCTTTTATACGACAGCCAGCTTTTGTATAAATCAGACAAAAAATCAAGGATCGACACAGCAAGGTGATGATCCCATAATAACATAATTACACGTAATGCAGTTGCAGCAAGTGGTTAAAATGAATCATGATCCAATCCAGATGCAAAGACAGGTTTCTGTCGCTTTCTCTCCTTCTCCTTTCCTCTCCCGGTCTCTCTTTCTCTGTCTCTCCCTCGTTCTCTCTTATTAAAGTGAGTGATGTAGAGTCGTGTTAGTGCAGAGCAATAAATAGAGACACACATATGCGCGCACACACACACCTGGAAAATGCTGAGATAAATATAAAGTGTCAGTGTCAGCATTCATGAGTGTGTGTGTGTGTGTGTGTGTGTGTGTGTGTATGCAGAAGCTGTAAAATCCTGTTACTGCAGTCTGTCAGAATAAAAAGGTATTTGTAGCACAGAGCTGTTCATCCATGTGTTTAACTCACTGCTCTTTTTTCTGTGTGTGTGTGTGTGTGTGTGTATGCCTGTCTCTCAGAGAGTTCCTCAGTACACAGTGATCGTCGAGGCGACAGATATGGAGGGGAATCTGAACTTCGGTTTGTCAAGCACGGCCACAGCGCTAATCGCCATCACCGACATCAACGACAACCCGCCTGAACTCACACAGAGCACGGTGTGTGTGTGTGTGTGTGTGTGTGTGTGAGAGAGAGAGCGAGAGAAAGAGAGAGAGAGAGAGAGAGAGAGAGAGAGAGATAAAGCCTGTGCTGTTTATGCAGTATGGCCCAAAAGTATCCATCCCCTGACCTCAAACCGCTCTGTTTGCTAATGTGGTTTCTGACACTGGCTCCATGCTAGCAACAGATTCTGGTGGAAAGGTTGCATGTGCTGTGCTGTAAACCAAAACACTGTTGAATTCTCGATTCTGACTGCTCACTGCATGTCACAGGTCTATATTAATGTACGTTTTCTGATTTGATATTAGAATCATTTCTACAGCAACCGCTCATTCACAGCAGTAAAAGGACTAAAATGTATCACTGTTTAACCAAGAAAATTATATCACAGTTGCCATGGTGATATTATCCGTAAGGCGACTTTTATTGGATGTCTGTGGAAGGAGTCTCCAGTCCCAGAGCTTTGTAGATGTCAGGGGTAAAGTTGTGAATTTAAAGGGGCCGGATCACCTTTCCCAGAATCCTCCGTGCCAAGTAGTGGGTCGCCATTTTTGATGCCATCAATATTCCAGAACTATCCACGACAATGTACACGTGAAATTCGTTAGACCGATCCACTCCGTTTTCTTATGGTTATGTTCGGTTGTAATGGACCCTGGAGGAACTGAGCCACCTCACATGCGGCAGTGTGGAAAAGAAAAGTCTGGGCGTATTTTGTTCAAAGCCTCCATACAGTATGTGACACACGTGAAGAAAAAGCTCTAAATAGGGGTCACTAAAAGGGATCACTACCAGTGAATTTGCACCGAGAGCTTGCAGATATCAGTCACGTGCTTTCAGAACAAAAACAACGCATCGGATTCTGGCAAGGGTCTTTTAAATTCTTCAAGTTTTATTCCATGAAAAAAAGTTTTCAGGACACACAAGATTATGCTTTGCAGTTTCTTGGTAACATGGCAAGCAAAAACGATGAAGTATTGAGGGAAAGATTTAACTCTTGGGGACTTTTATTGGAAGGTAATCGACTCCAGATTGGAAGAGTAACTCAGCTTCTGTTTGCTGATGATTTTCCCATAACAGCATGTCCCGAAGTGTCCTATTCCTCTTTTTTTTATGTCATTATACAGCTTAATATTTTAGAAAATGAATTATAAATTAAAATAAATGTAAAGGTGCCCTGTATGAGGAACAGCACTGGCATTGACATCCAAATTCTGCACGCAGATCTGCAGGAAAATATAATATATTACAATCTAACAAATATATAACAAATATTCATGTAACATATACTGTATAATATGTAAAATATAAAGATATGTAAAGATATTGTATGTCATTACTGACAGTCATCGAGCAACACGAGCATCATTTAGCCAAAATTATTAGGAAACACTCTGGGGTTTTTTTTATTATTATTTATTTATTTAAGTTTATTTATTGAGTGGCATCATGAATGGCAGCGCGTGTATATTTACAGTATCTTATTACCGTTTTATTGTTTCATTTCATCATTTCCTTGCATCAGGCCATTATTCGTATCACTCTGGCAGCTCTGCTCCTCCATAAAGCAGAATCTCTTAAAGAATGACTCTTATTTGTCAGAAGTTTTCTTTGACAGAATAGTATTAGTTTTTGACAAACGATGAAATACGAAGCTTCCATAGTGGACTCAGACTTCTCGGACCTGCCTATACGTACTTTATGACATAAACTTTAGAGTTCTACTTTTTTTTTTCTATCTTCTGCTATTTTGTTCCATTATTTGTGCCGTGTAGCTGAAAGCACTTTGTCAGCTTTGTTAAACTTTATTGAGCTTTTCTACCAGAGAAACTCTGCACTTAAGTGTGTTGGGTTTCTCTTATTGGACTCAGAGCTGTCACACGGTGTCACAGTGAGCCATCAGACGTAATTAGTGCACACTGCCAAAGGCAATGGCAATATACGCCCAAAAACCTCAGCAGAAAACAAGACATGTGCCAAGACAAACCGTATGTGTTCTTTTTAAACACCATGCAGTTAATCGGGGGAAAAAAAAAAGGTTGATTAATATACATGCTTTCTAACAAAAATAAAGAACAAATCCTGAAACTTTAAGAGTCCTTCAACATGTCCTTCAGGACGAATGCTTAAAGGTTCTACGTTGAAAGGTGCTTTAACAGTTACCTTTATCTCCACTAACAGAGGACGGGATCCATTCCGGTTCACTCACCAAATTTTGAACCGTTCCGTACATTTCAATCAAAAAATGAATTGGTTCGGAACCTGAAAAAGTCGGAACCAAAGATAGCTGTTTATTAGTTTAGAGAGAGAGCAGAGCACAGGAATGGAAAACTGTAAATCAGACAAATATCTGCAATAACAGGGAAAAAAGGTCAGAGGTAATCAGTGCGACCCACAATTTAGCTACTACTGTTTACTTCCGCTGTGCGTTGTGCGACACCCTCCACTGATGACGCATCCTTGATTCCATTGGTTCAGCTCCAAACTAGTGGAAACGCAAACTGGTTCCCTAGCTGGCACCAAGGTTCAAAACATCCTGAACAGAACTGGTTCATGAACTCGTTCCCTGTTGGTCTAAAAGGGGTTCTGAGTAAAAACGTTTTAGGAATCAGAAAAAGAAGAGAAAAAAAAATCCGTAACTATTTTAACTATCTTCCCTCCTAAAGAAGGAACCCGGTAAAAAAATAATCAGTGATGAAGCGGAGGTACCGAGACCACCATGAAGCTGATTAGTTTCCTAGAGCAGTACACTGAGACGTGTTTTATTCCTCTTACACCACAGCGATTAACCAACAACTTCCTTGAAGGGAGTAAAACAAACAAACAAAAAATTCAGGTTGTTATATTAACAAAGAACTTCAAATTGCAAACTCCTGCCCTGAAGATTTTTCCATGATGGGAAATAAACATATACAGTAGCTTTATGGTGCTGATGGTGCTTTAACGTGACTCCTTGTAGTAAATTTGAAGTAAATATCTCCTTACGGGAAACTTTACATCAACAAGCATGTATTTTTGTATGTAGTCATTATTACCCTTGAATAATGTGGCACATTCCCCGAACACTTTTTGCTTGTAAGTAAGTGGAAATCTCAAGAGTCACGCCTGTACTGTACGTACTTGTTGAGCAGCCCTTACCAAATTTAGTCCACTTTTGCCTGATAATAAGCACCACTCTTCTGGGAAGGCTTTCTGCTAGATTTTGGAGTGTGGCTGTGGGGATCTGTGTTCATTCAGCCACAAGAGCATTAGTGAGGGTCAGGCAGTGATGTTGGGTGAGGAGGCCTGGGGTGCAGTCGGTGTTCCAATTCATCCCAAAAATATGTTCAATGGGATTAAGGTCAGGGCTCTGTGTAGGTCACTCCAAATTTGGCAAACCATGTCTTCATGGAGCTTGCTTTGTGAACAGGAGCTCCGTCCTGTTGGAACAGGTTTGGGCCTCTTAGTTCTAGTGAATGGAAATTGTAATGTTACAGTATTAGTTCTTCCCGTCTTTGGAGATCTTTGGCGTAGAGGTGTGATGGTCAGGTGTCCAGATGTGAATCAACTGTTACAGTAGAAATGATGACGTACAGAGGTGTCAAAAGTACACATATTCTTTACTCAAGTAAAAGTATAGATACCTGTGTTTGAAAAAAATACTCTAGTAAAAGTTGAAGTATTGACTCAACTTTTTACTCAAGTGAAAGTAAAAAGTACAGGCTCCAAAACATACGTAAAGTACAAAAGTATAAAGTAACCTTGCGTCCGAAGCGGGGTTTTGATCGACGTAAGTACGTAACGACGGAATGTAACGACCCTGATTTGAAAATGTAAGAAGTTAAAGTAGAAAGTAGGCACAAAAAAAGTAGCGAAGTAAAGTACAGATACCCGAAAATTCTACTTAAGTACAGTAACGAAGTATTTGTACTCCGTTACTTTCCACCTCTGATGACGTATTATATAAATCTGTGATTTGCAGTTGCACTGCTGTCCGAACTGCTGCAGTAAAAATAAATCAGCACCTTCTGACCAATCAGATTTGAGCATTGTGCCGTGGTGTAAAGGAAATTTTGACAAATAATGACAGAAAAACACACAATGGGCTCTTTTTACACTCCTGACTTCAGTCTGAAATGTCCACGATGGTCCCTCAGCTAGGACATGATTGGAGTTTAAAATATGCTTCTTTGTTTTTTTTGTTTTTTTTACTAAACTGACTACGACTTTGTAACTACAGTAACTAGTCAGGAAGCTTATGGCCAACACTTTAGCACTGTTCAAACTGTATGCGTCTATACACTTTTCAAACGGACATGCTGGTGGAGAAAAAAAAGGACATTGCAGTGTTATAAACAGTGGTAATGCTGCGCTATTTTCTTCATCATGACTCGTAAAATGTGCTTGAGAGATTTGGAGCTGACTGTAGCACATCTGTTCCAGAAATCCAGTTATATCAGACACTGTTTTGTGCACACTAGTCTTTAAGCTAGGTGTGTGTGTGTGTGTGTGTGTGTGTGTGTGTGCGCGCGCTCCTAGCTGTAGCACATCCTAATAGGATCCTGGTGCCTAAAACCCCTAAATCCAGGCTTGTGTGTGGGAAGGAGGTTCAGCCTTATGGGACTGCTGTAATGCCGAGAGAGAGAGAGAGAGAGAGAGAGAGAGAGAGAGAGAGAGAGCGAGCTTTGTGTGTGTGTGTGTTTCTATATATTTAATCTTTTTAATTTATAAGCAGAAGACATGCTCATGAATCCTCACTTCACATTTGAATCATGTTCTATATATTCTGTAGTCTGTCCTCATGTTCTAAATGCTGTTTTATTAAAACACTCTCTCTCTCTCTCTCTCTCTCTCTCTCTCTCTCTCTCTCTCTCTCTCTCCCGCTTCCTCCTGCAGTTCTCAGGTGAAGTGATGGAGAACAGTGTGAACGTTGTGGTAGCAAACCTCTCTGTGGTCGATAAGGACGAGCCTCGAAGCCCCAATTGGAACGCTGTGTACCGTGTTGTCAGTGGCGACAACGGACGTCATTTCGCCGTCCGGACAAATCCGGAGAACAACGATGGCATGCTCACTGTGGTGAAGGTATACACACACACACACACACACACACACACACACACACACACACACTTCACATGATCCACACTCCAGCTCTCTCTTTATCTGCACTCCACTGTTTAGTTTGATGACAAAAATGAAACAGCAAGAGAGCTCCAACACCTTTTACGGGAGAAGTGTGAAACAAACAACAGTGAAAGCTTTAAATTGGCCTTGCTGTCCTCATTATTGCTCAGTAAGTATAGCATCTGGCCAGAGATGCAGGAGGCTCATTAGTTTTGTTAGCGGGAGGAGGGGGTGGTTTCAGGTTGTATAGCCAGAATTTGACAGCACCGTGTGTGTGAGAAAACTTTTATCACATATTGTAAGCTTAAACATCACTACATGTGTGACTTTCATACAGGTGTGCCAGTGATGCCTGACAGTGTGATGTTTAATTAACACACTATTTACTTTTTTTTAATTTTTACACATATGAGGAACACTGATGTTTAATGTCCTTTTTGGGTTTTTTTTAATGTTATTTGAACTCAAGTGTATTTTTATGTAAAAAATGGACAAAATTGAAAGAATTTTTTTTTTTCGTTTGTGTCTCTCTCTCTCTCTCTCTCTCTCTCTCTCTTTCTAGCCGGTGGACTTTGAGATGAATCGAGCGTTCATGTTGACGATAGTAGTTAATAATCAGGCGCCTCTGGCTGAGGGGATCCAGTCGTCTCTCCAGTACACCGCCGGGGTCACCGTCTCTGTAAGGGATGTCAACGAGGCACCAATTTTCCCAGAGAACCCCAAAATGGTGCGATTCGAGGAGGGCGTGCCCACTGGCACCATCATCACCACACTCACTGCCCGAGACCCAGACACGTTCATGCAGCAGAGCATTCGGTAAGAAACGAAGCGTTTACAGATGCGTTCGGGGAGGTATTGCAGTGGTGTTGCATGCCGTGACAGACGGGACGCAAGCGTATAAACTCGGTGTGTAATTTATTTCACATATTCAAGAATCATAACTAGAGTCCATAGCAGGAGTCAAAGCTGAAACGTTTTTACGACGTCCGTAGTGCTCGGTTAGAAAATTACAAGCGACATGGATTGTGACAAAATCTTTCTGTGTCATCACGGTCACTGTTTACCGTCGTCTTACTTTAAACACTGTTATATTTGCCCATAAGAAGGCAATCAGTGTGAATCCGGTCCAAGCCAAAGTCAATGACACAGCCATGTGTGTGTGTGTGTATATGTGTGTGTGTGTGTGTGTGTGTGTCGTAATTAATTCAGCACATGGCACAGATTGTAGTGTGTGCACTGAAAGACAAGGCTGTGTCCCTTTTTCCCTTCGCACACTTCAGTGCACTGTCCACTCCCGGCCCTCTTTGCTCATTTCTCGTCTGGCTTTTCCTCCTCTCTCTGAGGGAGATGTGGTCTAAACAAATTTACCAGTTAATTTGCCTACTAATGAGAGTAAATTGGGTGTACATCATAATTTAGGAAGATGTTGCAATCACCAGCTGGTGGTTCCTTTCTCTCTCTCTCTCTCTCTCTCTCTCTCTCTCTCTCTCTCTGTCTCTCTCTCTCTGTCTCTCTCTCTCTCTCTCTCTCTCTCTCTCACGCTGACTTTCTTATTTGCATATCTTTTAAACTAATAGTTTACTCCAGTTTTTTTCTCCGCCATCTGGAAGATAACTTCATGGGAACTTGCAACTTGAACTTGACACAAACATATGTTTAAAAAGTCCTCACATAGGCTCTAAATATACTGTAGGAACAGAAGGAAAAAAAATTAGGAAACGTTTTGTTTTGTTTTGTTTTGTTTGTATGAAGTTGAAAGCAAAAATGACGAAACAGTCGATGAAGGATTAAAAACAGAAGACGAGGATTCTTGATATTAAGCTGTTTATTTTGCCGTGAAGACAGAGAGACAGTTTTCATAGAAATCATTTCTTTCTTTTTTTTATTTTTTTTATTTGAATGCCCCCTACCACAAAAACATCTGTCTAAAATAAAAGCAACGATTGTGAACTTTTTGGTGAAATTCCTCTCTAATATCCTTCTAAACAGAAGTAAGGAACCTTATCGCATTTTGTAATGATACTTTCTGGAACTGAAATGATATTGTATGTCGTGATTCTACACAAAATAGCTTATAATATTGAAGTAGGGGCACAATGAAGTAGTTGCGTAAGTTTTGCCCCCCTTGCATTCGATGAAATCCCTAAACTGTTGCCATCCAAAGTAACACGATATGACTATAAGTATTTGGACACCTGACCATCATATGTAGTTCTTCCCCAAACTTCCCCAAAGTTGAAAACACACAATTATATAGAATGTCTTACAGTTTCCCTTCACTGGAACTAAAAAGCCCAAACCTGTTCCAGCATGACGATGCTCCTGTGCACAAAGCGAGCTCCATGAAGGCGCGGTGTGTTATGGTTGGAGTGGAAGACCTCAAGCGTCCTGCACAGAGCCCCGACCCTCAGCCCCACTCAACGCCTTTGGGACGAACTGGAACCCTGACTGCGTAAATCAAAAATAAACATTTCCCTTGAGTTTCGACATTTGTATTACTACAATTGTAAAAGAAGAAATGAAAAAAGAAAGAAAAAAAAAAAACAAAAAACGTCTTGACAATAAATAAATAATTGACCTGGTTCGCTCTATAAACGTAAACTAATACTGACATCTCATATTTATTCAGTATTTAGTTAATAAAATAATAATGTCACCCAATTTAAGTCACACCAGTCCAGTTTAATAATGGGCCTCCATGGATGTCTCCGGTCGTCCAGGAAAAGGTGTTATATTGTATGAAAAATGACAAAACAATGACATAAGTAGCATCCATGTTGCCAAACACACTGCGGTCGGGCTGCTTGTTAGTGAAGAAGCTGACACAGGAGGAAAAATGGTGTTCAGGAAGTGATTACTTTGGAACTTCAGGCATTTTTTCAGGGCCAAATGAGGCTCTTTATTGGAAGCCGGAACTTAAAATTGTATATATATATATATATATATGTGTGTGTACTGTAGTAGTCAACTTTGTACAAATTGCAGAAGAGGAGATAAAGTTTGTTGGAAAGAGGATGTTGCAGACAAACAGCCTTCAGTAACTGTATGCTGAGATTGGAACATTTTTCAGAAACATTTCGCACACAACACCTGACGACGGACATCCATCCAATAAAACCCGGGCACATATTTATAACCGTCACGAGCCAGACTCGGGTGAACGTTTGGCCATGAGTCACATGGCGGTTGGAAGACACGCAGGATCTCAAAGAAAGGCCAAGACAAATCTATTCTCAACGGAGTCGTGGAGGATGTTATGTTAGAAATATAGGAGCATGGCCGCATGACTTTGGGGCGAAAGCGGTGGAGGAAAGTTTTCCTATTATTTCCAGATCCATTTCAGCTGATAATATTTCTTTTCCGTTGAAGCAGGGTAATTCATTCTTAATTAAATAAATGTCATTTAGTAGCGCTTCATTAAAAGTTTTACTCCATATTACTTCTTTATTTTGAAGAACTGCACACATGCATAATAGCCACAGAAACAGCTTTCCAAAGCAGAAAATATAATGACTTGGAGCAGAGTCATCATCATCGTCCATCTTTTAATAATTCATTCACAAGGCTTCACCAGCTATTTTTCATTTTCTTTATCATTTAACTTTTTCTTTTTTTTTATCCTGTAGCTGACGTGAAGTGCACTAATATACAGTATCACCTACAAGCACGTTGAAAAAAAATATTAGTAATTCTTTCCTCATTCTCAAAGCATCTCAGAACAATCACGTGAGTTACGGTGTACTGTACAAATGTGAACATATCATACTTCATATCATGCTTATAGCATCCATCCATTCTCTTCCGCTTAATCCTGTTCAGGGTCGCGGGGGGAGCTGGCGCCAATCTCCAGCTAACTTCGGG
>JAOVYU010000024.1:2529838-2542736 GCA_025674565.1 Synodontis membranacea
TGTGTGTGTGTGTGTGTGTGTGTGTGTGTGTGTGTGTGTGTGTGTGTGTGTCCACTAATGGAGACAGATGTCTGAAAGGGTTTGGTTAATTCCACACTGGCAGCCGATAATAGCAGCCTCAGTGGACTCTCTGACACAGAAACAACTGCTACACCCACACGCAGACTCTTCTCTCCTGCTGTCTTTATATTTCTCCTTTTTTTCCCCCCCAGTCCTTCTGTCTTCTCGGCTTCCCCTCCTATTCCTAAGTGTTTATACTTTAGATTCCAACTTTTGCCGAATTTCTGGAAATAACTGCACGCTAACCCTGGTGTTAGTTTTCCCGTGGGATCCCGACCACCAGAGGTCACACTCTCCACAATACCGAGCTGCACTTAGTCCACGGTGCAGTTTCTGATTTAGCTTGCTGTTTTGAAGATGGGAAAGACGGAGCTAGAACGATTAAAAACGATTCATCAAAAAAATATATATATATATAATAAATAAATAAATAACGTAGGTGTTTTGGATAGGAAATTTCTCACGGGAACACTCTGAGCATTAAAGTTACCAAACCATTTTAGTTCCTTTACTTGTAACTTTGTTCAGGTTTCACCCATGTACCTTTAAATATTTGTAAAAAGAAAAAAAAGAAAGCTAATTAAAGATTTAACACCTGTGCCTTCCCAGGTAGAAGATCCATACTAGACGTCAAAATGGAAAGTATAGTTTGGTGGTTTTATTTCTAAGAGTGTAAAGAGAGAGAGAGAGAGAGAGAGAGAGAGAGAGAGAGAGAGAGAGAGAGAGAATCTAAATAGAACATAAATGGCCAAGTAGCGTTCGTAAAGGCTTTGATTACCCCGGCATCCCATATAAAAACTGCCTCCTGAGTAGGCTTAATAAGTGCTAACTTTACTCTTCTGCCATACACCAAATCTGCCGTATTAGCTTTATATGGGTTGCTGGGGAAATTCCCTTCTTCATAGGCACTAGCCAGGGATTTTACTTCTACCCAGATTGGCAGTGTCAGTGTTTTTCACTCGCTCTCCACCCCTGAGAAAATTCCTGGCCAAAAGATCTAAATATTTAAACATTTATGGCAATCAGGAAATGACAGATGAAACTCGGAATCCTACTGTACCTCCAGTTTAAACTGTCAAGGGATCTGATCATACGTTCCAGCGCAGAGCAACCGAGGCACAAAATGTGGAAATGTGAAGCTATCAATATGCTTATGGGAGCCTTCAGATGAACAAACATGCTATTCCAACATTTTTTAATGGCTTCCTCTTTTTTTAAGTTTTCTTGGCGACTGTAAAAAGATATTCGATGCTTAGCTGACGATAGAGTCCTCTCCTTCTCCTGGCAATAATGGGCAAAGCTCACATTTCCGACTAGTACAAAAGTTTGTGTTTATTTGCATAATGCACTTGTTTTATATTAGATTTGAGCTTAGGTAAAAGGTACATGATAAATTTATGATGTTACGGCAATTTCCTGGATTTTAGTATCTATCAGAGAGGCCCTAGCAGTGTTTTATCTATTTTGAACGTGTTCATTAAGTATAACACGAGACTAATGAACACACAGGCAGAGTTTACAGCTTCTTTATTCTCCTTTTTTTAATTTCTCAGCCCTAGTGATTAAATTACTCTGTGTGTGTGTGTGTGTGTGTGTGTGTGTGTGTGTGTGTTCAGTGTACTCAGTCATTTCAGTAGTCTTGTGATTAACTATTCTGTCTAACCTTGATCTATATGTAAGTAATCTAATGAAAAGAACATGAGCTTATTTCACTGGCAATAAGAGTTTTTTCCCCCCTGTAATTCATAGCTCTCTCATCATTAATTTTCATACTCTCATAATTCTGAGCTCTTTCTTAGTCACACTTTCTTTCTTATTTTCTCAGGCTCTCCTCCTGCCAGTAGCACGGGAACACTGCAGATATTTCTCATAGACGTGAACGATAATGCTCCGTCACTCGTTCCTCACGATGCGCAGATCTGTGAACGATCCAACATGAACTCTGTCAACATCACAGCCGTGGATGTAGATACTGATCCCAATGTCGGCCCGTTTGTCTTCGAGCTGCCTCTTCACCCCTCCATCATCCGCCGCAACTGGACCATCTCCCGAATCAATGGTGAGAAATGTACAAACTTTCTGGAAAAAAATCGCTTGCCACCTCATATCACTCAAGTCTTTCGATGGTAATCTGTTGTGGTCCTTTTTATTTGGTACACCTACTCCTAAATCCCAGTCCCTGAAACCGAACATAAATCCAACCACAAAATCCAAATCCCAAAGCAATAACCCTTATCCTAACCAAAAGTTCGAAACATCCCCAATCCCCTAAATTTGGTCCATTAATCTAACCCACAATCGTTAACCCACAAACCTTTGAACCCCTAAGATTCTAAACAACTGACCACTTTCAACACTTGATCACAATTCAAAACTGTTAATAGCTAATCCCGAATAATCTGAACCGAACCCTAATCTGCAACTCCCTGAGCCCTTATTTCTAACTCATACCCTTAACCCATTACCAAAGCTCTAAAAGTTAATCCAAACTCCAAGATCTATAACCACATACCCTAACGCCAAAGATCTAATCCCAATCCTTAAAAACAACCCTAATCCGCCAACGTCTACCCTTAACTTCAGCCTGGATCTCTAACACCAAAACTACAACTCCAAGCCCTAATGCCAGCCCCAACTCCAGTTCACTAAACTCTCATTTCCCACTCATAACCTTAACCCATATTCCAACTTCTACAAATGAACCCTAACCTCTAAGATCTTTACTCACCGTACCATAACGCTCTAAACCCTAAGCCCTACAGTAAATCCTAATCAGATTTCATCCCATCCACAGGAAACTATGCCCGTCTCAGCCTAAGGATCCATTTCTTGGAGTCGGGTGTGTATGAGGTTCCCATTTCCGTGTTAGACTCGGGAAACCCACCGCTCTCCAATCGCTCGGTCATTAAGGTGAAGGTGTGTCCGTGTGATGAACATGGCGACTGCACTGCGCTCGGTGCCGTAGCGGCGGCGGGTCTGGGCACTGGTGCCATCATCGCCATCCTTATCTGCATCATCATCCTTCTTAGTGAGTAACTCTAGTAAGATTTTTTTGTTTTGTTTTCAAATGTATGTGATTTTGGATTGTATATTACTAGTAAACCAAGGCAGCTTGGAATCCAGAATCCAGCGTAGATGATTTCCCTGGTTGCCTACCTGTTCGTGACTGATGAGCCGAAAAATCGCCAAACTCCGCAGTACTCTGTACCGATGGGCTGGACTATACAGATGGGCTCATCTTTCTTATATGATTCATAAAACTGACTCACACAGTACAAGCATCTCATCTATCTTGAATACCCTGCAATGTGGGACAACCTGCTATAGCAGTGTTCTAGTTTCACAAAGGTGATGTAGTTAATGTAGTTTATATCAAAATATATCTTGAAGAGAAATGCACAATAACAAATACGGCGTAATATTCACTACAGACATTCATTTTTTACTTAGAACCTTCCAGTCACTAATGCAGGAGTTTAACAATGGTGCTACCACTGCCTGTAAATCAGTAGAGTAATTGTATCTGTATTTAAATTTAAACCATTTGTTTTTTTCCTTTTAAAGTCCGAACCTTACCTACACAGCAGCTCAAGTGCATGTACTGTATTAGTATCGTCTTTGTCCTTTGAGCATCATATCTGACTTCTTCCTTGCACTCACAAGTCCAGTATCTGACCACCGTACTTACTGACACCCGCAGGATCCCAGTTCACTTCTAGTCTTAATGTCCAGGTCAGAAATCACGTTTTTGGACCATTAGTATTATTAGTCTGTGACCTAATCAACCAGTTTCAAGATGTCCATATGAATCGTGACTTCAGAGCACTTCTATAAGTGGTTATGGATAAGGGTGTCTGCCAAATGTACTAAATGTAAATGTAAAATTTCTAGTTTAGGTTATGTTTCTTCAGAAAATACTCTCAATAACCAAAATGCCAGAGGCTCGATAGTTGACCAGCATATCCTGGCATGAAATATAACCTGGAGAAGCTATTATTTCATGATCCCTTATTGTTATTAATAACGCATCTACTCGGGCACTGAACTTGTATTTCTTCTGCACTCCAGCCCGTTGTATAACCATAACTGTAGCTGAACCTCACTAACACCTCCAGGTTGCTTTTTTCACCTGGGGTTAAAACTCTGCTACTCCAAACAAACACCAGGTCAGACTTTCTTTGGCCTGAGGCATGCAATACTGAAAAATTTGGTGGGTGGTGAAGAGGTGAGGGATCTATAAAACATTTACCTGGCACTGGCTGGAACATCATGTCCATCTCCAAGCGGGTTGATATTTCTGTATGGGAGTGGATTTCTGTTTTTGCAGAAATTTTGTTTGTTATTTGGTACGCAGCACTGTCAAATTTCTCTAACATTTGGAGAATTCTGATGCGTAATGGAGGCTGGTATAGAGAAATTTAATTTTCACCAACAAAATGACGTTTCTCTATACCAATCACCGTTACACATCAGAATTCTCCATTACCATTAATTACCATTATTCATTAACGTATACCAATATAATCAAACACCAACAATTACCATCAAATACTAACACAGGCTTTCACCGTCAAATACCAACACTATCTTTTAAACACCATCAAACACTAATATCCTCAATAAAACACCACAACCCTTCGAACACCAATGTCCTCTATAAAACACTACCAAACACCATTTCCATCAGTGGCCCAACTTACCAGCAAATACCAACATTTTCCACAGGACACCAACATTCACATAAATAAATACCATTATTCTCTAAAAGCATTAACAAATGACAACTTACAGTACATCTAACGCCAACATTCACCATTA
Source organism: Synodontis membranacea (assembly GCA_025674565.1). Lineage (NCBI taxonomy): Eukaryota > Metazoa > Chordata > Actinopteri > Siluriformes > Mochokidae > Synodontis > Synodontis membranacea. The sequence continues at coordinate 2,534,717 of JAOVYU010000024.1, forward strand.
TGTATCACTCAAATACCAGAAAACACCAGCATTCTTCATTCAGCACCATCATTAAACACCATCAAACATCAACATGCACCACTGAACACCATCGGCTTGTGAAAGAACTTGTTCAGATACAGTATACTGTAGATAATATTCCGTGTTTGACTCGAAAAACCATTTTATTCAGACTAGCCTTGATTGGTTTCTTTTATTCTGACTTTGGTGGGGGGGGTGTTGAAGTTTTATTTATTTATTTATTTATTTATTTCATTTATTTTTATCTGCGACATCAGGTGGATTATTAAGTGATTGTCTCGGCTGATTGGAAACGCAGCTAACTTAAATTCAGAGCTTCCCGTCACAACTTACTAAAACCTTTTATAAACTGCTGCTCTAATCATAAAGACCGCCCTGTGCTTATTCCAGGACTATTCTCATTCACGGTCTGCTTCTACATTTCAAGACACTCAGTACTGTTTACTCTTCTGCACTTGTACACTGTAATGACTTATAATCCTACAATCCGGTGTGGATGGGTTACCTTATAAGTCTGGTTCTTCTCATGGTTTCCTCCAGCATTTCAGTTTCTGTAAAGCTGCCTTACGGCTGTGTCTGCTTTGTCTGCCGTGTCTGAAAATGGTTTGCTTTGTGTGATTTCTGTATTACAGGCATGGTTTTGCTGTTTGTGGTATGGATGAAGAGGAAAGAGAAGGAAAGACAGAACAAACAGCTGCTGATTGACCCTGAGGATGATGTCAGAGACAACATCCTCAAATATGATGAGGAAGGAGGAGGAGAGGAGGACCAGGTGACTGGAGCTCTGAGTCTAGACATACACTTAATTCGACAGTGATTCACTGATCACTGATATGGCTGCGTGGACCTTGTTGTCTTGCGTATTCAATTGACGGATTTATTAGCCCATGAGCAACAAAACTCACCGGACCAGATTGGGTAGCTAAGCGTTTAATGACCAATATTGCTAGTTTATTTTGAGGTTATTAAGTGTTAAAATAATCGTTTGCTTCACAGAAGGTATACTGACAAATAAAACCATTACTACTACTCCACCTGGCCTGAAGGAAGGAGCTAGTCCAGCCGGATATTAGCTGCAGATGTTCTAAACGCTCCCCGTGTCTTAATTACGGTCGTTGGCAAATGTGGCTATAGTAGCTTTGATGCAGGTCTTTATTATGACTGTGGCATAATCTTGTTAGTGTTATCTGGGTTTGTCTTTAGCATATCTGTGTACTAATCTGCAGGACTATGACCTGAGTCAGCTGCAGCAACCCGACTCCCTGGAGCACATCATGGGTAAACCGCAAGGTGTCCGACGGGTAGACGAGCGGCCTGTGGTGCCCGAGTCTCAGTACCCACTACGGCCCATGGTGCCCCACCCTGGAGACATTGGAGATTTCATCAATGAGGTACGCTGCCTAAAATCAGGAAATGCATTTCTGTCTGATTAGTTTAATAATCATCCAAATATTCCAGTAGAAGGATAAAACGTGCTAAAACAAAATAAAGGAGCAAGAAAGCATCATGTAAAGGCGTTTTATTGCGGACCATGCTAGTCATTTTGGTGCAATTTTTCAGTTCAGTATTGAAGTCTCAATTCCTTTTCTGAAATCAGATATATGTTTTTATATGACTTTTTTTTTTTTTAAACAGTGTTGATTGTGGACCCTTCTGCCACATTTTCAACTCCATAAACCTTACAGAAAAAAAAGCGTTTCCATTTTGAAACTAACCTTTTGCTAATTTTAATACTAAAAACAAGGATTTTTACGATTCTATGGCTGAAGGTAAATGGTGTCATTTTGTCTGTTTTAGTACCTGGCCTTCAGTGGTATTATTTTGCACATGCAGTCGTTGTTCCTAAAGTTCCTGGCTTTCAGGCTGTGCTAACTCACTTTCATCTGCTAAATAATGTGTTTGCACAGATCCACATCATCCTGTAAAAGATGTTCGTAAAATTTTACATCATGATAGTTTGCTGTTCTTTATGCTCCTATGTTTTAGCCTGACTTAAAACTTAGTGAGTTGCATTGTTGTGTCACAGTCATGGTCCCTTGCCTTGGAGTCTTACAGAACTAAGCTTGATTTCCATTGTTATAGAGACATCTTGCTTTAATATTGTGAGTACCTCCCCAGGACATGAAGGGGGGGGGGGTGAGCAAAACTGATTTTAGACTGATTTATGGCTTCTACAGACACGCATACCATCATTTACCAATCTCAGTCGTGGAAGGTTTATACATCATTGCTAATAATCACATTCACTACACCGATCACATATTACATTTTTGCTTCCAGAGCCTCACTTTTTTTGTCTCTACGCCTGTGAGAAAGATTTAGCCAAATGCATTTATGCAGCTGGATTTGATTCGATTTCGCTGCCATTTGATTGACCAATAACTGTTTCTGTGTCTCAAACCAAAGATCTAACTATTTTCCGTCAGTTAATCAATCGACCGAATCGCATCCGTTCAGAGTAATGATGGCTGACATCAACATTACAAATGCTAACGTTCTACTTGGGTGGGGGGGGACCTGCTGATGTTTGAACTCTTCCTTTCCGTTTAATGCAGGGCCTGAGAGCAGCGGATAATGACCCAACAGCCCCACCATATGATTCGCTGCTGGTATTTGATTACGAGGGTAGTGGATCCACGGCTGGGTCAGTCAGCTCACTCAACACCTCCAGCAGCGGAGAGCAAGACTACGACTACCTCAACGACTGGGGACCGCGTTTCAAAAAACTCGCCGACATGTATGGGGGTGGAGATGATTAGAACGGAACGGGGCGGTCCCTCAAAAGCTCCTTCCACGTCACCTGACCTGCGGCGACGACCAATCACGGGCCTCTCTCTCTCTCTCTCTGAAAAACACCCACCTACAAATCACTTGGCCAGCTCCAGAGAGACTTGTACAGAGAGAGACAGCGATATAGTGGACCTGCTTTTTTCCTTTAATTATGTTTTTATCAGTTTCTTATTTTTGTATTTGTTTTGGGGTTTTTTTTTTTTTCTTTTTCATTTTTTTCTTTTTTTTTTTTTAGTAGTCGAGCTGTATTCACGCTTTGTGCTCATTATTTCTTTGAAGATTCCTGCGATTTGGTTGATGCAACCGTCTGCAGGCAAAAACTTCCTGCAAGTATTGAGACAGCGCATAAAAAAAAAAAAAAAAGAGAAAAGAATTAAAAAAAAAAAAAAAAAAAAGACAAGGTAGGCGTTCTACTCTTAAAATGGTCTGAATAAGCCATTCTTTTTCTTTCTCTGAACTTGAATTCTTTCGAGAAGAGGAGCACTGTCGTCGTTGTCGTCGTTGTCATTATTGTTGTTTAAGAAGTGCCTTTAGTGGTGCGTAGTTCTTGGATTTTTCTCAGGATTGGTCTTCTTTCCAGACCTACACCTGACATCAACACACACTCCTACAGCTGACAGGCCATATTCAAGTTCTTCATAATTCTCCTGCAAGAGGCTTTTGGCTTGTAGCTCCATGACAGAAAGCTTACATACATTCAACAATGTGTGTCAGGTTTGCGTCAATGAATAGTACACAGTACAACAAATAAATTCACCTGCACAGTTTCACGTGTTATTGAGGAGACACTTACAGAGAGCTCGGCAGGAACATTCTAACTGACGCTTGCCGTGAGGTTTAATCATTATCGAGCTACCGATAATTGCTTCTATGATATATCACATGATATTTTTAGCGTGATTTTAAAATATCATTACCCTGGAGGAGACTGTCTGGACAGGCAGCATTTTGGGGCAGCATTTCCTCTCCTGATATAAAGATCGTCCCATTGAGAAAGCAGCATGTGGACAGCTTCTAAGGTTCTTTAAAGGTTCTTCTAAAGGTTCTTCTTTTTGGACAAGTTGAAAAGGCAGAATTGTAAAAGCAAAACAGTGCACAGAAGTGTCTCTCTAAGCTGCAAGTGAGAACAGTAAACCGAAGCATGTCATTAAGTTGTAAACCATTACCGTTATGAGTTGTTATGAGATGAAAATGTGATGCCTCCGAATGCTAGGGTTAGGGTTACATTTCCGTGTTTGCTCTTCATTCAGACCCTATCCATAAGTATATATTTTTTGGTCTCCTGTCCACAAGAAAACAGTATATTGGATCACTCTCAAATAGTTTTTTTTTTTTTTTTTTTTTTCTCTCTATTTTCACATTGATGGAGATATTTTCAAACGCGCTGGTCATGTGGATGAGAAAAGATCTTGAACAGTCTTCACAGCAGCAAGCTTTCTACAGATGCAACTTATTACTCATCTTTCAAAGAGTATATAAAAAAATAATAATAATAATGAGGCCAAATTGCACGTACGCTATGTCAAGAGAAGATTAAATTAGCGCTCACTCTAAGCCATTGGTTTACACTTCCTGGATTCCCACTTTATGAGGCAAAACGGGGGGGGGGAAGGGGGGGGGGTATATATAGCATATGTGAGTGTTTATTCATCAACACAGCACAACACACTCACCCACTCTGTATAACTGCACTGCTGAGTAGTTTATTCATAGATATTTGACACACTTATAACCAAATCTTTTGAAGAAAACGGTCACTCGTTCATGAAGAATTTCCATCTTTTGAACATACTGAGGATGCATTCCCAATAAAAAAAAAAATTCTGTATAGATAATAAATGTAGTCTAATGTTTGATGTTTCACACTATGCTGGTGATTATGCTGAAACTCCCACCAGGAAGAACCCAAGCTTGTTAAAATTAAATGTAAAGGAAGGTAAAATGATAAGAAGCGTGATCACAACCTGCAAATTGAGTTTGAAGTTTGCTTCTTTTTTTTTGGCATATACTGTAATATGAGGAGAGTATTTAATGATCAGTCACAATAGGTGGCATAAAACACAATCCAGTATTCAAATGAATGGCTAAAAAGTTTTATTTTTTTTTTTTTTTAAAAATGGATAAAAAGTCCTGATTAGGTTTTTTTTTTTTTTTTTTTTTTTTTTTTTTTAAATAATTCTTCTAAATGCCTGTTGAGGTCTTTGGTTCAAACTAAATTACTTGTATCTTTCATGCAAAGAAGCATCCCAAGGACAACCCTTAAAGAAAGTTCTGGGTTACTGTACATTAATAACATAAAATCCAATTACCTTGGACATTATGCATAATCCACACAGGCTTGGTACAGTAGGGAACTAGGCATTAGTTGAACTTGGTAAAGTGGTGTTGGAAGAACTGGAAGAACTAAGAAAGAAAAAAGGAGTTTGCAGTGTAAATATACAGTAATGGGAACATGTCATGAAGAATATTAAGATACAGAAGATAATATAATCATAAGTACATGGTAAAGGTGGAGAAGTAGAGAGAAAACTCAAGAAACAGGAAGTATACAAGGAAGTCGACAACTCATGGTGTAAACAGACGGAGGCTGCGTTCACAGTTGGCTTTTTTTTTTTTCTTTTTTTTTTCAATAAAATTGCTGGCTGGATATATAAAAAGCACCTCACCATAACAACGCCCTTACCAATCCTCGCTAGTATCGGCTACCTAACTAGCCTAGCTTGCTCACTTGATCATGCAGATGAAATAAAGTCTCTGGTAATTACAGTAGGAGGTTGTGTGTCTTCACTTTGATTTGGAGGCAGAAGAAAATGCACAGTTTTAGCTATATTCTGATTCATATTCACTCACTAACAAGTCATTTTTCACTGGCGCTCTGTCCTCCATGTTGGTTTTTCACACTTGACCACCATTTTGAGACTTGATTAAATGGGTGGCAAAAAAAGTTTTTTTTTTTTTTTTTTGTTGGAAGATCTGCTGTAACCAAAAAGAAACCCATAACATCAGCGGCAGCACTGCCAAGTGTGAAAGCAGCCTAACAGGACTACGATGAGGTTCATGAGGTTGAGATGGTATCAGTGATCAGAGCTTGTGTTCAGGCCTGAGTGGAGGTAGAGATGGAGGTGGAGATGGAAGAGAAGGAAACCAGAAAGGCATGAGACAGGGAGGCGTCTATGACAGCAACTTATGCACTCACTATGCACTATATTCTTACACTATACAAAGTGTACTCACGTTTGAAAATAACAGTGTGGTATCTCATATCATTAAGACACCAGAACAGCCTTTGCAGGAAGAAACTAATTTTACACTGTAGCGCAAAGCCATTTTCAAAAAAAACAAACAAACAAACAAAAAAAAAAACAACCGCGGTGCTCTGTGGTAGCTCCGCCCCTTCTATTGAATTTCCCAGACTAAAATCGAGACGTTGCTGACGAAGTAGCATTTACTTCTGGAAACATGATAAAGACAAACAGAATACAGCAAGAAAAGAGCTAACATTAGACACTGTGTATTATCAGAGCGGTTTAAAATGTTTAAGTCGAGCGCTAGTGCTAATCTGTGAGCTTTGTTAAAAAAAAAATCCTGTGTGGTTTTTGAGAAACAAAAGCAATTTTTTTTTTTCTCTCTCTTTTAGAAAGTCTGTGATTTGTTGTGTGTGTAATGCAGGTTTAAGAGGCCTCGTCAGATTTAATGTTCATTTCTTTAATCCCTTTATTCACAGAAATCCACAGCTTTGCTACAGAAGCTCTGCTTTGGTTTGACACACGTAAACGTTGTATATAAGCACTTCTTTTTTTAAGCACACATTGTAACGCACCATTGTGTAAAGAGTCTTGTCTTTTATTTTCCCACTTTTTTTTTTTAGTTAATGCTTCAAGCTTTGTCGATGTCTTCAAAACACCGAGTCAGAAGTCATGTGGTGTCACGTGAGAGAGAGTCATGTGGTGGCAGTGAGGAGTTTGAAGTCTACGGACATCATCTAATGGTTACTGGTCTCGCCCACACACTTTCGTGGGCTATTTTGTACAAATATGATAAATAAAAATAACTTTTTAAACAAACTGAGAATTGAGACAACACATGAAAAACTGATCCTTATAGTCACTATAAATGCAAATCGAAAAAGTTCCATGTTACTCAGAGTTCATTCACTCCTTTTTTTTTGTTTTGTTTTGTTTAGGAAACTCCTCTCAGACATACCGAGACCAAAAGTCCAAGTGCACTACTGTTTTTTTTGTTTTTGTTTTTGTTTTTCATCCATTATCAGCTGAGGAAAATCTGTACAGTATTCTCAGCTGATCTTATTATCCGAGTCGGTGTAATTTAGCACCGAGGCAGACGCAGTGTTCAGCTGTGCGAGTAATCCTCATATAACCCTGATATTTTAGAATATAGAATGTTTTATAACGCCACAGAGGTGGCCACCGTGTGGTTAATAACAGTAATCAGGTGACACGGTCAGGGCGGAGCTCGGGTGACTCATGTCTCACGGTGTAAGACTTCCACCACTGCGTGTCACTAAGCGTTGCAGATCTTCACAGTGGGATTACAAACCGAATTAACATTGCTTAAAACCTACTGGCCCAAGTACAGCATATTTAAATGTTAATGGTGTGACCTTGTGTGCCTTTTGCACAATCTTAAATGGGGTTTGATCCAAGGTGCTTAAGGCTGACATTGGCTATAGGACATCGAGTTGAGAGGGTCTCAATAATGTGCAAATAAAAGTTAACTTATAAGTATTATCCAACTATTTGTTTCATTATCGAAGTCAGGGATCTTCGGTCTTATCCGCAAAAGGTCGATATGGCTGTCGGCTTTCGTTACAGAGAAATTGACGGCAGACTCGATAGCTGATTAAGGTGAACTGAATGGAGGGGTGGCTCCTGCTGTGACTTGAGGTTAGGGTTAATGTTTAAAGTTCGATGTTAGGGCTAGAATTAGAGGTACGGTTTGGGTTAGCGTTATAGGTTTGGGATTTGAGTTAGCTTTAAATGTTTGGTGTCAGAGTTAGGATTAAGTGTTTGAGGTTTGGGGTTTGGGCTAGGGTTAAAGGTTTGGAGTTAGTACTAAGGTTAAACCTTTGGTTTTAGGGCAAGGGTTAAAGATTTGCTAGGGTTAGCAATAAGGGTTAGGCTAGTGCTATCATTAAGAGCTCGGGATAAGAGTGGGGCTGAAATTTGCACCAGGAGTAAAGCTACAGAAA
>JAOVYU010000024.1:2559636-2571342 GCA_025674565.1 Synodontis membranacea
TACTAATAATAATAATAATAATAATAATAAAACACTCACTATTATTATTATTATTATTATTAATAATAATAGCGAGTGTTTTTTATTATTATTATCATTAGTAGTAGTATTAATAATAATAATAATAATAATAATAACAGTGAGTGTTTTATTATTATTATTATTAGTAGTAGTAGTAGTAGTAATAGTAATTATTATTATTATTATTATTAATACTACTACTAATGATAATAATAATAAAAACACTCGCTATTATTATTATTAATAATATTAATACTACTACTACTACTACTAATAATAATAATAATAATAATAATAAAAACACTTGCTATTATTATTATTATTATTATTATTATTATTATTATTATTGTGTGCGTGAAAAACATGCACAGTTTAATATGTGATAGATGTGAATTCATAAATAAACAAATAAATAAATAAATAAACATGGTTTTGGTGACGACAATGCAGCACAGGTGTGCAGGTGTGAACGAGGGGGCGTGGCTTAACCTCCAGGTCCATGCCTTATAAATATGGCGGCCTCAGAGTATCCTCCTCTCCATGCTTTATTGTGGCTGTAAAACGGGATGAAGGTTTATGTTTAATAGTACTTGTCGTGTTTAGAAAAGGCTTGGTTTGTTCTGAACGGTTCCCGACACATAACGCTGAAAGCTTCAGGTGGTGAACATGAGCACCGGCACGCCGTACATCGGCAGTAAAATCAGCCTCATCTCTAAAGCTCAGATCCGCTATGAGGGGATTTTATACACCATTGATACAGAAAACTCCACTGTGGCTCTGGCTAAAGGTAGGACTTTAATCCTCTGCTTCAAAACAGTGTGCGCTAATTAAAGTGAAGGCTTTTACACGTGTTTGTTTCTCATGTACCTGAGCAATTGATTGATTAATTAACTGAAGCATGTGAATTCTTGCAGTAGGATTGAATAAGGAGTTATTATACTTTCTTATTATTACTGATCAATGTAAACGTGTCTTTCTGCCCAGGTGACCCATCACCTGGGCTCTTGATTAACTGATTTGCCTCCATCATGTGTGTTTGCAGGACTAAAGTTGGGAGGCCTGCTGTACTAGTTCATCTCCAAACAATAGAGTGTTTTGTTTGTTTTGGGGTTTTTTATTTATTTATTTTTATTTTGGAGGGGAAGTGGGTTCATTCAAAAAAGGGAAACTTTTAATATATTCCATGTTCATTGCATGTAACATGAAAAAGTTCAAGCCTCCTTTTTTTTTTTTTTTTTTTAATTTAATTTAATTTTTCTTAATTGTAATGATTATAGTTTACAGCTCATGAAGAATCCAGAAAGAAATCCAATATCTGAGATATTAGATATCAGTGTATTTTCTGCGTCAGAAGAGCATGTTAATTTATAGTCAGTATTTGGTTGTTTCTCCTTTATCATGAATCACTGCGTCAGTGCGGCGTGGCGTGGAGACGATCAGCTCGTGGCTCTGCTGAGGTTTTATTGAAGCCCAGGTTGCTTTGATGCCGGCCTTCAGCTCGTCTGTATTTTTGGGTCTGGTGTTTCTCATCTTCCTCTTGACATAACCCCATAGGTTCTCAATCAAGAGAAGCGCCGTAATATCGTGGTCAGTAAACAATTTGGTAGTAGTTTTGTCACTGTGATCAGGTGCTAAGTCCTGCTGGAAAAGGAAATGGGCATCCTCATAAAGCTCGTCAGCAGATGGAAGCATGAAGTGCTCTAAAATCTCCTGATAGACGCTTCGTTGCATTTTACTTGATAAAACACAGTGGACCAACAGCAGCAGATGACGCGGAACCCCAAATCATGACAGACTGCAGAAACTTTACGCACATTGGATTCTGAGCCTCTCCACGCTTCCTCCAGATTCTATGAGCTTGATTTCCAAATGAAATGCATAATATACTTTCTGAAAAGAGGACTTTGGAGCACTGAGCAACAGTCCAGTTGGTTTTCTCCTTATCCCAGGTAAAAGGCTTTCCTCTGGTTCAGGAGAGGCTTGATATTATTAGGAATGTGACAGTTGGAGCTTCTTTCCTGAAGACGTCTGTGTGCGGTGGCTCTTGATGCACTGACACCAGCTTCAGTCCACTCCTTGTGAAGATCTCCCAAGTTCTTGAATCGACTTTCTTGAGAGGATTCTTGACTATCCTCTCAAGGCTGCTGTCATCCCTGTTGCTTTTGCACATTTTTCTACCACACTTTTCCCTTTCAGTCGAATTTCCATTAATATGCTTTGATGCATGACTCTGCTGAAAAGGCTGCTGTTCACAATGACCTCCTGTGGCTTGATTGTGGTTGTGTTTACTGAAGTAGAAAAAGAGATGTGCGGTATTTATACCATTTGAATAGTAATTTGCTAAATGAAATCCTAATAATTTGAGATGGGGTTACTTAAATATTTTGAGCTGTAGTATTCTTAAATAACTGATGGAAAATATTGTGCTTTTTCATGATATTCTGATTTTTAGAGATGAAGTAGAAAAAAAAAAAAATCCTGCCTGTATTATAGGCTTATTTATTCTCAATGTCTACCAAGTTGAAGTCCACATCTGTTGTCCTTTTTATATTTGCATCATTTAGTTATTAATATTCTCCTCGTTAATCAAACACTTAATGTGTTCAGTTGGCTCCTGCAGAAATAAGTCAATGGGTATGAAACTGTGCAGTCAGTTTATCTTGCATCACACGTCCTAAATATTTAATGTATGCGCTTGTGGACGCAGCATTTATTCATCTGTATATCCAATTGGCCAATAAAACCTAAAATTAACTTTAAAATTGTCCCCCTTGGATATAATATTTTAAACAAGTTATTTATAGGCTATATAAAAACATTGTTGCTGTTGTGTTCTGGCTTGACTGTGATCAGTAAGGTCCTTTGGGACGGAGGGACGACCTACAGACCGACCTGTACCGCCACGGGATGAGGTATTTGATTACATCATCTTCAGAGGAAGTGACATCAAAGACATTACTGTCTGCGAGCCACCGAAGCTACACCATGGTCTGCCTCAGGATCCTGCAATCGTTCAGGTAGGACTTGTTCGGTTTGCTTTCCTTTTTTTTTTTTTTTGGTTTTGTTTTTCGGTTGAGCCTTAATTCCTTAATTTTCTTAATGGCTTATTTTTCTTGTGTTGCAGTCATCTGTGGGCAGCTCATCTTTACCATATGGCCCTCAGGGAGGTTACAGTCCGTACAGGAGCATGATGCCTCCTTATAACCCACTCGCTGCCAGCTCTCTGCTGAATCAGCAGTACGCTACTGCTCTCAGTCTGGGTGAGGAAATTAATTTAATTACATTTTTTGTGCAGAATGTAGATTGATTGTTCCTGTTTCCACAAAATTTACACTGTGCCATTAGCATAACATGGTATGCAGGCAAACACTGTTTGTTCGGAGTAAGTGGATAGTGTGTGCGGGTAATTAAGGAATAAAAAAAGAAATCAGTTCGCAAGGCGGTGCTTCCAGATGTTGATTTTCCTTCGTTTTTTTTTTTCATCTTGTGCCACAGCAATTTGCCATAGTTAACGATTCATTTATTTAAAGAATGGCACGTCGTAGCTATTTATCCATTTTTAGTTGCATTTGTTCATTTGAATGTGGAATGTACGTGAAATGCATCTGTTCCTGCTATTTGTTATTGCACAGTCACTTCCTCACCAGCATCTTTTCTCTCTTGAAGTAGATGCAAGAAATTGAGCTCATGTTACAGAGAAACTGCAAAATGTAAACTCCTGTCCTTAAAATAAATAAATAAATAAAAATAAAAAAAATTCCATGTCGGAATTCAATGCCATCTAAGTCACTGATTTTTGTAGCAGAGCAATCCTGTGATCCAAACCTGTGGATTGTAGTTGCCATAGCTGCTGTTACCGAAAATAAATCCACGTTTTCTGACCAGTCAGAATCAACAGCACTCTAGTATAAATACTTTTGCTGAGCATGTTGCATTATAAATATTTGTGATATTTCTCATCCTGTGACGTTTTGCCCCAGGAGCCGGACTGCATGGCCCTCTGAGAAGAGGTCCCATGGTCGAGCAGGCTGTCCAGACGGTGCCTGCTGAAAAACCAGCTCTGAAAAAAGGTTCAGCGCAGCAGCAGGGCCGAGAGAGTGGCAGGGTGCAGCGGGGCAGAGGAAGTCCTCAAACACAGAGGAGCATCACGTCTGGGAGTAAGAGCTCCGTCCAAATCGGCACCAAATTCCAGCATGGAAAAAATCCGAGCATGAACCTCCTAGTTATACTCCAGATCATAATGTTTGTATTAGGGAATGACTGCAGTTTCCAATTAGCTCTATGGTCCAGTGCATGCTTTTTGTTAAGGGGACAAAAGCATAGAACAGCTTGAAATAGAATTTCATTGAAAATGGGAGAAAATTGGTGGAACACTATTTGACAGTTAACTCTTGTATTAGCAGAGATCTCATTAGTCTTGGGTTGCAGTTTAATATACTTGGAGGTAGATTTCACACTCTAGTGGGTTTTAACCTCCTATCTAGTTACTGCATAATTGGCGTATGGTCCGTTTTCATGGATGGCAATTTATAAGATATACAGTAGGTCTGTCTTGTAGGTCAGACGCACGTGCATTCCCAGTTTGTGAGCGTCGCTGCATCACCACTTCCAAAAAGCTTCTGTGGTAACTACTGTTGCCCCATGAGCCCATTTTACAGCAAAAACAAGGCACATTAGCATGATCTTTTTGCCATGACTTTCAATGTATACTGGCTGGGATGTCAGGCATGCAGTCCAGCATAGACAGAGTATAAAGCAATTATTTTTAATTGCAATTTGGTTAGTGAAAAAATTTATCTATCTGTAAAGTTGAGGCTGTTCAGAGTGAACTTTTTTCTAAGTACTGGCACATGAGCTTCTGTTTGGTAAATCACTGCAAATCTGATCTTAAGTTGCATTTGATTTTAATTTAACCTGACAATACCTGCTTTGACCACCTGTGGAGTATTTCCCAACACAAACTTTTTTCCAAAATTTCCATGTTGGGTGACTGGTCAGTTTTTATACTTTTTAGGTGCTAAATGGTAAGTGTAAGGAGAAAGTGTGTGTGTGTGTGTGTGTGTGTAATGAATGTTTTTAATCCTCCATGGTCGTGTTTACACTTGGTTTTAATATGCATCCTGACAATTGGACTGCACAAAATGCAAATGTAACGACCACCATGACGCTTTCACGCAAACCACTTGCTGAGGTGGTCTGGGATGCATTTGACCATGTATCTTCTGTAGTGTTTAAAGAAAATAATAATAATAAATCCCCCTGATGCATCCCTGACAAAGACAACAGGAAAATGTCAATAATGCAGGATGTGGTGGGCGTTTTGACGAGAGCACTCTGACATTTGTAATATTTGACAGGAGTGCTCATACATGGTTGGGTGCAAGAAATAATGACGGTATTTAGCAGTTTTAACATTATCATTACTGTGTATGGTGCCCTTTGGCCTTCTAGTGGCAGTAACAAAATCTGACAAGTGGTCAGCCGGACACCTTGGAGATGCATCATATACACAGGTTTAAACGTTGACGTCTCGGCTGTCCGCTTGTGATCCGGTCACAAGTTGCATTTTTAAACCAAGTGTAAACAGGGCCTAGGATATCATCACTTAGATGAGTGACACTTTTAGATTCTAGTACAAGTAGGACACTATTACTACAATGTTTTACTGAGTAGCTATTCAAGCACAAGTTTATGTGCATTTATCTGTTGGTCCCTCCCAGTTATGTTTTAATTTGTTGTATATTGGAATGAGTGAGTGGGGTTTTGTTTTGTTTTTGTTTTGTTTTTTGGTGGTAGATGCTCAGCAAGGAGATGTCCAAGGGCAAAATCAAGCTAATGATGAGAACAGACCACCAGACAGAAGGAGACAAGGTATTTACCAAATTATCCTCACGAAAAGGCTGTTAAGCTTCAGGTATAACATGGCTCATGTATCAAAACCCAAGAACAAAACTTAAAAATTACATTCCATAAAGGCATAAAGGTTGGCATTTCGTAAAGCATAAAGGTGGTTTGGTTGCTGATTTGGCACATTAAGCCGTTTTTTTTTTTTTTTTTTTTTTTTTTTTTGGGTAATAAACATGCTGGATGTCTTATTTCCTTGCAGGTAATCGCCGAGCTCGGAATCGCAACAGAGGTCAGATTATCGTAGCGAACACAAAGCCCACTACCCTTCAGTTTGAGTCGGACTTTGATTTTGAAACTGCTAACGCACAGTTCAATAAGGACGAGCTCATCAAGGAGGTTCAAGACAACTCCGAAAGCAAAGGTTTATGAAGTCGCTGTTCCTTAGGTTTACTTCTTGATTACTCTGCTGTTTATTGATCATTTCTGCTGCATTTACCTGCAGAAAAAGAAGAGAAGGAGAAATCGGACTCTGGAGTGGAGACTCAGAACAGTGAGGGAGCAGCGGACGAGGAGCAGTCTGGCACAAAGTGCGTCTACAACAGGGCCAAAAGCTTCTTTGACAACATCTCTTCTGAACTCAAATCAAGGTATTTCAATCTGGTTGTACTTTCCCCCTCCCTCCTCTGAAATGTCTTGGGACTGTAAGTTAATTATGGCAGCGTTCAGGTTGCCATTCTTCATATGCCAGACTTACTAATTATTCCAAATGGGCCAATTTGAGAAGTGGAGGACTTTTTTAGTTTTTGGTTTTTTTTCTCCTCTCCTTCTTCCCCATCTCTTCCATTGCACAATGTAGTAAGATATGTTGAGTTTAGTGTTGTGGGATGGGTTTTTTTTTTTTTTTTTTTTTTTTTTTTTTTTTTGGTGTGTGGATATGTTGAGGTCCCAAAATCTCAAGTTGTGGTGGTCACTTTAAAATTCTTACGCGGGCCCTCATTTCAGACGTACGACGTGGGCAGAGGAGCGCAAGCTGAACGTGGAGACATTTGGAGTTCCCGGTCGCTTCTTGAGAGGCCGTGGGTTTCGTGGTGGGTTCAGAGGGAGGAGAGGAAGAGGGATGAATCAGCGCATGTCTGCTCAACCAGCTGTTGGAAGCGGTAGAGTGTGATGGGTAAGAGAAAATACAGCATTTGATTGAAGTAGTTTCTCAACCTGTTTCTACCAAGTAAAGCACTTTTCATTGAAACCAGCAGAATGTAGAAACAGTAGAATGACCCTGAGTGTTCCATTCTTTACCTGTTATCCAACTTATTGATTTTTGTTTGATCTCTTCCAGATCTCGACGATTTCTTCAGATAGCCACCAAGTGGTTTTGTAAATATAAAATTTCTCCTCCCTTTTTTTCCTTTACAGTATAATAGAATTAAAATTTCAGTTAGTCCTGCTCTTTAAATGTTAAATGAAAATCGATTTGTTTTGTTTTTTTATTTGCTTGTCCAATGGCTTTTCCTTTCTTTTCTTTTCTTTTTTTTTTTTTTTTTTTTTTTGCCATTGCTGCTTTATCACTAGTGAATGTGTTTATATATTAAGAAAAACCCTATTTGCACAAACTGAAATGCACATTAACATGGTCTGTCAACATTTGATTCTAAGTAAAGCACTTTTATTTCTGATGGAAATATTGAAATTGCAAAATGTAAATTTGATTATCCATGTCAGCCTTTGGCATTTGTTCCCCAAATGTTGATTTAAGAGGCTTTTTTTGTTTTTTCCTTTATTTTGTTTGGCATATGAATTAACTGGGGACTTTGTACAAAAAGAGAACCATTGTTAATAAAATGGAAAATGGCTGATTGATCCTTGGTCTTTAGTGCATTAATTCATTGTTTTGCTTAAATTTTGTTTGCATCCCAGCTCGTTCAGGACGTTGCAGAGGTCGTGGCTTTCTTTTTCTTGTCGGCTTCCTCCTTTTCTTTCTCCAGTGCGGATACAACCTTCTCCACCTCTTCAGGGTCCAAAATCTATGGCACAAAAAGTGAGAAAAATGACCTTGTGATGGAAGGATTTGTGTTGTGTTTAGATGCAACTGTGTAACGGACCTTCATGGTTTCGCCGCGCTTCATTGTGGCCAGTTCAATATTTTTTCCTCCAGATTGCACCACCTGAAAAATGATAGTTTTGGATGTTTTTAATTACGTAACTTTAGCATGGTCAACCAGTACCACGATATTCCATTACTTATTCAAAATGACTGTGTTGCTGGAATCTTATCCTTAAGCCAGAACACTTATCTGCCTTGTTTTGAGATTTAAACTGATTACCCGGTGAACAGAATGCTGGATTACCTTCTATGAGAATTAACAAATGTGACCATTCCCATATGCTGTGAATTAATGCTAATTCATAAATGGTGATTGTTGGGTAAATGATGGTTAAAAATGCACAAATTCCTAAAGCCTGTACAATGAGATGCTTTCTTCAATATTCAGCACAATACTGTATCAGGTGTAGTTTGAGTTCAGTACCTCGAGAAGAGCTCTGACGGCTAGTTTCAGGACTAATTCATCTGACTCCATGTCCTCCTCTTTGTAGTTCTTCTCCATGAACTCGCGGACAGTTTTTGCTGATCTCCCGATAGCATTTGCCTGCACATGAAAGACCACGTTGTGCAGTGAAAGCCAAAAATACCCTTTATAAAGTTTTCGATGTTGGTCTTGTTTAGAGCCAGTTCATACAGCTATTATTGTATACTGTTGTATTTAAGGCGGATAACATGTAAATGCTATTTATCCTTCAGCGTCCCTGAGTTTGTATTTTGATTGGTCTTAAGTTTTATTTAAGCCTCAGCTCTGACTGTACTGTAGCTGCAAGTCTGCTAAAGTTAACATTGATACTATAACTGGTTAAAAAAGGGATATGTATGGTGGATGCTCCATATGTGTAATTTGTTCAGTGTGTCTGCATTCTAACAGTCAAGGGTGAAGCTGTTACACATCTCAGTTTATCTGAAACTGCCCTTAGAAATGGCTACAACAAATGAAAAGACTGAATTGTATTGCATACTGTATATACTGTACCCTGACATTAAATGCAAGTACATAAATAATTACGGTAATAAACTTGTTGACAAGTTGCTGTTTGTGTAAGAGGGGGAAAAAAAACTATCTACTAACTGTCTATGATCTACTATTGGAATATAAGCAATTTTGGGGTGTTGTCGAGTGGAGTTACTGTCAATAACTCTCCCACCTGTCACTGATTACTTCCCCATAACAGCACTCCCCCAAGTGTGTGTGTGGTTTTTTTTTTCCTTGAGTGCGAGTTATTATATAGTTGAACATGTTGATACTGTTTAAACCAGGGGTGTCCAAACCTGTCCAGAAAGGGTCGGTGTGGTTGCAGGTTTTCATTCTAACAAAGCAGAAACCACAACGGAGTCTATTGAAAGTCAAGATCAACTGATTAAACAAGTGGAATCAGCTGTGCTTTCATTTTGCTTGGTTAGAATGAAAACCTGCACCCACACCGGCCCTTTCTGGACAGGTTTGGACACCCCTGGTTTAAATAGACTTGGTTGGCATGTTCAATGAGGCTTTGGTGGCAGGGGAAGAATTGCTGAAGCAAAAACCGATTTCCTTAAAGTGAAAGTGTACATCACTGATATTGTAGGGGGAAATAATTCAGATGTCAACATCCATACAGTACCTTCCAGGCGTGGTACGTTCCAGAAGGGTCAGTCTGATACAGATTGGGTGTACCATCAAAATCAAAGCCCACGATGAGGGAGGAAATCCCAAAGGGCCTTCGTCCGCTACTCTGTGTGTAGCGCTAAACAAAATGCAGATGAAGTGAAATCACTGCAGTAGTGTTGCATGATTTATGTGTAAAGGCATAGATGGTGTTACCTGTTTCAAGGTGGAGATGTAGCGCGTGATGTACTCCACAGTGACGGGATCCTCTACGGTCAGTCTGTGGCTTTGACACTCCACTCGAGCTCTGTTAATCACAATCCTCGCATCTGCGGTCAGGCCTGTAGATCAGAAGAGCCAGATCAGGATATATATGATTTACTTAGATTATATACACACAGCATGGGTTAATTTCTTAGTTAGATTTTACTCATAATTTCAGTTTTAGAGAAAGCTAATTAACCACAAAGGTTATTTTTTACGTCAGTTTTTTTTTTTTTGCAGGACTAACCTTAATCCTGCTCAACAGTTGTCAATATGACTTGACAGGCCAGTTTTAATTGTTTGATTGTTTTAATGAATATTTCTTTTATCTTTTCTGGACATCATTTTAGCACTATTGATGAACAAATACTGTATATGATGTGACTTCGAGCTGACACTCTAATGGCATGTTATATTAATATCAATTAGAATCTACAGTATTTGGAAGATATTATTAAATGTCAGAGCGTTTTATTATTAAATGTCAGAGCGTTTTACGTACCAGCAAATGCCATAAAGACGTTGTCATCCAGAGCGCAGATTTTTCGCACAGTCCTGTCGTCCTGAAGCATGGCTGCTGATTTCTTCTCAACCCCGAGCACAACAATGTTTTTGCCTCTCACCCCCACCTGTAAGAGTCAGATCTTTAAAATCACATGAACATAGAAGCAGGAGGCACTTCCCAATCAAATTCTTTCAAATGTGTCCCTTGGTGTCATAAAGTTCGATAATAGCCTAAATATAGGTTTAAAATGAAAAAAAAAAAAAGATAATTCCTACTTTTACTTGTGTAAAAGTGATCTACGGTGTGCAATTTTGCTGCTTTTATTTTTTTTTTTCACCAAAGTAGTCTAATTAAACCCAAACACACTAAGTATAGTTCCAGTTATAGCTCAACGTCGATTAGAATGCTGTTATTAATTACTAAACTAAATAATTCAAACAATTAATAATAAAAAAAAATGAATAATAGTAATTCATGATGTCCTTTATGATAGAACAAATTTATTTTATGGGCATTAAATTCAAATCTGTTGCCTTATAAATTCTGTATCGCAGTGAAAGTGCTTTTACTCGTTTAAAATTAAAATTACAGTTGGATTATGGGTAATTTATTTATTTATTTATTTATTTATTTATTTATTTTTAGATATACTTATTTACTTTGTCTCATTCTCCTTTTATTCTCCAATTTATACCATAAAAGGGTGTAACAGTTCATGTACGCTGTTATATGTAGTTCCATGAAATATTTTTTTCATTCATGTGTATGCCTACTCTTACGCAAAAAAAAAAACTATAACAAATTAGCTAGTGGTCAAATCAAATCACATTACTGGTACACTGGTACAGCACATGTGAGTGAAATTCTTGTGTGCAAGCTTCACAAGCAATAGCGGTGTAGATAGATAGGTGTCTTTATTGTCACTATACAAGTACAGCGGGATAGCGTTAAAGTAAACCCGCAAATGAGTATAAGAAAGTAACATAAAGAAAAACTAAGTTTAATAATTAACTAAGAATAAAAGTAAGTAATATTAAATAAATATTGCACAACAATTATTATTGCACCGAGGTAGACGGTATCACGGCGGCGACTGTGAGGTGGTAGTGTGTGTGCCAGCGTGCATCCAGTATGGTGTTGGTGTGTGTACTGTACATGTGCAAACTAGTCAAGTTCAGTCCAGTGTGTACAAAATATAAGAAACATAAAAGATAAAAAATAAAATATAAGAAATAAAGAAATATAAGAATAAATATGCAATGAATGGTATGAATATATGTACAAATATAAGAATGTATGCACATTATTAAATATGAATACCAAATATATACATACAGTACATATGTACACACACACACACACACACACACACACATTATA
>JAOVYU010000024.1:2633401-2644893 GCA_025674565.1 Synodontis membranacea
TTACAAAAAGAACTTACTTTAGATAGATAGATAGATAGATAGATAGATAGATAGATAGATAGATAGATAGATAGATAACAGTCTAGCAGGTGGAGTCACAACTCCTTGGGGAATATGTCAGATTGGATTCTTATCCACTACACTAATGCAAACTTATCCTAATTGGGGGGTTAATTTTTTAAATTAAAATGTTTGGCCAGTTATCACGTGCTCCACGTAATTACTTGAGATAAAGAACATGATTGCTTTTCCTGGACTCAGAGTGTCCAGAGTGACCACTGCAGCTTCAATAAAGAACAGGTTTGTAAATACATGTAATAGAGAGATTTTACCTTTTCAAGCAAGCCTTGTGTGTAAAAGTTAAAAGATCTCTGTGATCCAGCCTGGAAAGTACAAATATATGAGTAGAATATGTAAAAATATTAGCCACTGAATAATAATAACTACAGAGTTACCTTTAATTTATTTAAGATTAGCATGTTGCTGATAAATAAATTGCTAAATAAATTAATTGATATATAAACAAAAGCCTGTTTTGTAAGTAAAACAACTTTAGTGTCAAATTATTATTATTATTATTATTATTATTATTATTATAGTAGAATATTATTATTTTGGTATTTTTTAAGGTTCTTCTCATACGTTGAAATTTTTTTTGAACAACGAACAATTAAATAATAATTCTGAAGATTGTCATGGAAACATCGGAACCTGAATTGTCTACACAACATTTTACCATGGACTCAAACTCCCATGATCCACAGACTACAGACAATATGGTCGCAATGCGCACATGCGGTCTGCCTCCCTGAACTACTAATTGGATTGAGCTGCATGACAATTAGCGCTCTCTAATGCACTCTCTGAACTGTTTAAAAAGACTGATCATTCACAGACTAGTTGCGAAACAATAGTCGTTTCTCTGTAGTACTAGTACCGTTTGTTTGTGATTTGCCTTATTGTGTATTTGACGATAGACTGTCCTTTGGTTTCTGATTTCTTTCTGTGCCCTACGTTGTATTATTGCCATAGTGTCTGATCTGATGTCTTTTGTACCATGATTGATTACCTGCCTGCCGACTTATTTTACCTGTTTGCCTGATCGTTAACCCGTGTCTGTTTAGTAGACTTGTAGTCAAGACCACCTAAACCAAGACCAAGACACTACCAAGAGCAGAGGGTATCGAGACCAAGACAAGACCAAGACCAAGACAGACCGAGTCAAGACCAAGACAATGTCGAGACGAGAAAAAAAAAAAAAAAAAAAGACTCCCTTGTGTGTGCTGTTACTGGTCCCGATGTCATCTTACAAAACATAACACTTCCAAAAACTGTCTAAAGAATGGGAAATATGTAACTGATTATACTTAATTTGTAGATTAAATTGTAACATCAAATTAAAGATACACAATTATAAACTTGAAATTGCATCATGTCCCATTGTAGTAGTACTAGCCAAATGACACTGTATGATATCAACTTCCCTGAAATGGATTAGGCCTGTTAAGTCAACACAACGTGATGTGCAGATGTTATTTAAAAGTCAATGGTCACATTTATTTAGTCAAACACCATTTTAAGTAAAATACTGTTATCAAACAATATAAAGACATGCGCACACGTCACATAAATCAAATGCAAACTACAAATACTACACACCGATACAAACTGCACATCAAAACGGCGCTGTCACGGTGTGCTCCTTGTGTGTGTAAAAAAGGTGGGACGCACAATGCAGGGATTACGAACGATATTGACACTAAGGAACAAACGAACCTGGAATCTCCTGACAGAAATGACACTAAAGCTTCCTCGTGGGAGTACGTGTCCAAGCATCATATATAGTCAGAGTTATCCGCGCTGATAACACACAGGTAGGCCAGGGAAAGCGGAACGCGCCGGGGCGTGCCGTGACAGGCGCAAAAGGCAAAATAATAATAATGTTACATTATCGAACGTTACGTTGTGTGTCATGGATACTGTTGGCTCCAAATCTCCCGATCACTATGTCGATCTGAGACAGCAAGACCAACAGCGAGACCAAGACAAGACCGAGACCACGTAAAAGTCAAGGCCAAGACCAGTCTCGAGACATCCAACTCTACTGTTTAGTGGATTCTGATTTTGTCTCTGTGAATCTGTGCCTCTGCCTAACTTTGATTTTACTCTTTTAAACCCTGTGAACTGCCCCTGCATCCAGCATCTGTGTCTCATTCCTGACAAAGATCCGAGCCTCACCATTTTTTTTTTTTTTTACCCTAATTAAGGTCCATTTCTCCGTACGTGTAATTAACTTTGATACAAGGTAAATGCACAAATTAATAATAATATTTTTTTAATTATTTACAGTATTTTATTGCTATGGACAAGAATAACAGATGTGTAATAATTTCAGAACAATATAAACTTTACCCAAAAACAAAACCCTTTTTTTTTTTTTTTTTTTCCATGTCAGAACCTGAGCTTTATATATTTTTATCTGGGACAAGAAAGAATTTAAGTTAGAACCATATAATACTAAGGTTACAATATTTTATCAAGCTTAAAAGATATGTAAGGAAATCAGCATGGCCTAAAGTGTTGTATTTTCCTCTTAAAACCACAATAGTTGTCTGTTATGTTTCTAAGAAACCAAAAATTGAGAGATCTTACCATTTCAAAAGGTCTGCTCAAGCCACCCTGAAAAGTACAAATACATTACTATACCCAGAAGATATAAACATATTAACCATTTTATATTCGAATAATAACTGCTGAAAAATTAAAAGCCTTTTAATTTTGTTTTATTAAAAGACCTTACCTGAATAGGGCCATATATAATATTCCTACTATTTCTAGTCTGCGCCTGACAGGACACAAAACACATGTGTCATAATAAAGACCAGTATTAACTTATTTTCAAAACTGTGGTTGTGTTTATTCCACAGAAGACGAATGGTACACTTAAGAAGCCACTCTGGATGGGATTATCTGCTGAGAGACAAGTCATTCAAGATACCGCAACCAGATACTTTGGAATTTTGACGGTTATTCGACAGTTATTTGGATAGATACTAGTTAGTTGTGAAACTCACTGTTTTCAATCTGCAGTGGTTATACAGGTCAGCTGTGTGAATATATCCATTTGTGTGCTGTAATAAGGGACAAGGTGAAACCATTTAGAGAGACTATAACTGCCTTCTGTTTAGATATACATATGCAAATAGGTGACCAAATAAAGGAAAGAAAACATGAATAAAAGAGCGGAAACACAAAAGTGAATACGTAGGAAACAATTATAATAAAACTGCTCAACTGGCTGTGTTTCAATATGAACAGTGAAAGTGACGCCTGCATTTAGGACTATGGGAAGGATCATTTTAAACAGCGTCAGAAACTGTGGTTGAAGGTACTTATTAGGTGGCCATGATGCTTGTGCATTAGAATGATATATGTTTAAGAAGAAAAAAAAAAAAAACAATCTACAAATACAGCACATCGTAGAATTTTTATTTAATATGTCACCCGTCTATGTCTGTATATACAGCGAACAATTATACAGGTACGTACCTGAGCAGTTCCTGTCTTCATGAAGTGATGTTGATTGGTGGGGATCTGCTGAATTTGCATTTTAAGCTAAAAGGAGAGGAAATTTATTAGAATACATTAAATTCAAGTTGTATAATAAGGGCCTGTGTCCACCAGATGCGTTTTTTGAACTGGCAGCTCCCACAACTTGATTTTCAGAGCGCTCCCAGAGCTGTTTTCTCAAACACTTGTTGTTGTTAGGTTAGGTTGTAAAAAAGAAAAAAAAAAAAAATCTAGTACTTCCACATTCCTTCATTGTAAACGTCAAGTCTGTATTTACTTTAGAAAGGCTTGATAAAATGATGAAAAGAAATTGCGTTTATTTCAGATACTGATCATGGTAACTGTATAATGATAGATCGTAAATAAGTGGGTTGTTAGTGAGAGCCAGAGTGAGTTTCTCCTCTGCTGTTGTAAGTCACACCCATTTTGACTGGTTGGTAAGAGAGAAGTGCCTCCTGTTTTCAAGCGAAAGTGCCCTGAGGCAGCGGAACAAAAAGCTATGCGCTGAGGGTGTTCTTGGTCTGAGGACGCTGAGCACTGTAAACCCAGAACTTATATATAGAAAATAGATGCTGCCAACAAAACAAAAAAAAAAACAAAAAAAAAAGGCGGACATTTGGTGGACACATGCCTTAATGGTTTGGCTATACAGTGTAAGGGTATAGTATGGGAGGCAATAGTGTAAGATAAGATAAGATACAGTACGGTAGTGAGGGTAGTGAAGGTAATTGTAGAGTAATGTGAGGAATAGAATAGAGAAGGAGGATATATGGATATGTTAAGGTACAGAAGAAACTTGGTAGTGGTAGCTCAGTGTTTAAGACCCTGGCCTATTGATCAGAAGGTTGTGAGTTCAAATCCCAGCTTCGCCATGACTGCCACTGCTGGGCCCTTGAGCAAGGCCCTTAAGTAAGTCGCTCTGGATAAGGGTGCCTGCCAAATGACTTAAATATAAATGGCACAGTGACATATAGTGGGTGGGGTTTCAAATATTGTGCTATATTGGTAGGGTAAAAGCAGGGAAGTATGCAGTTCAGTAGCCTAGCATAATGTAAAGTACAATACAGAAGGGTGGATTAGAGCATGTTCAGTAAAACTCCCAAGATAAAAAATAGATTTAGCAATACTGGTGCTTTATTGCACAATGTTAATAGATTGCAGGATTGGTGCTGTTAGGTGAGGTGTAACCATATATTAGGAAAAAATAAATGACATTTCGGAAACTTATTGTCCAAGAAGATTAGCAAAAGTTAGGTTGTACTAAGTTAGAGTTAGAGCTGGGTTGGTCTGGATAGAATTTTGTGCATTAGGAAAGGTTATGTTAGAATCTAAAAGTTAATATTTAAAAATAAATAAATAAATAAAACTGCAATACACACATGTTTCGGTTCTTTCCTTTCTGCATTCAAGGAAAGTGGGTGGAAGATGTCAGCCTAAAAGGAGAATAAAGAAAGTTAAACTAGGGCAATTTATTCATCTATTCATTCATTTAAGCATCATCTTCAGCTGCCGCTTTAACCTGGTCATGGCTACGGTGTATCCGGAGGCCATTCATTGATCACTGGGCATGAGGTGTGAATACACACATATAAATCACAGGACTCCATGAATATATGCATTCACACAAACAAATTTATTTTAGCCAACTAAAAGCCAACATGCACACACCTTGTACTTGTCTATTCCTTCATCGTTGTAGTTCATCAGTATTGGTTTTGCGTCAGGTACTTGTAAGAATTGTGTGGGAACTTTCTTTTGATATAAACTAAAGCAGAGCAGCACTGGAAAAGAAAACAGTTGTAGCGTTCTTGTAGAGTCCTATTTTTCATATGCGTTATTAAGAAATAAAAGATGGCAAGATGTTTAGATTGGAAGAACAGTGTGGTATGTCAGTGTGTCATTCTGTTTCTTTCTTCTTCTTTTTTTTTTTACTTTCATGAGGCTGGTACAAAATACTTCTTTTGGAGAACTGCCAGTATGCCTCAAAGCAAAGCAAAACAAAAGCAGTTAAAAAGTTCAATTGTACACAGTTTTACCGGTACACAGGTAAAGTTCAGCCACAGTATTTTAGATTTAGAACATTTTAGACACCTGTGTAAAGTTTTCTCCTTTAGTTTTGTACTAGAACTGAAATGCAGGTGTTTATAGCTGATAGCTTAGCAAAGTATAAACAGCATGATTAAAACCTCACCTCAAACAGATTTATGGGCTTAACTCAGGATCTCAGGATATATATTTTTTTCTATATACGGTTGTGGTAAGAAGTTTACATACAGTCATCATGGACATGAATGTCACAGCAGTATTGGGCTTTTTATATTTATTTGAACTGTTGTTGTTCTGGGGAATAATGATTGTACAACATACATATTTTATAGATAAAAAAACAAGAATTTGGTGCACGAGTTTTACATTATTTTGAGTTTTCTGAAATCAACACTGGGTCAAAATTATACATACAGGGATAGATTATTAATTCAGTGGTGCTGAAAGTTCCAAAATGTCTTTTAATTTGTCTAAGCCAAGGACTCATAACTTCCTGTTATTGAGCATGACTGAATACAGCTGGCATCTTCTGTAAAAAGGGTTTGTTTTAAAAGGACAAGTTAATGGGAGGAGTAACATCTTTGCCAAGAT
The DNA here is from genome assembly GCA_025674565.1 of Synodontis membranacea. Taxonomy (NCBI): domain Eukaryota; kingdom Metazoa; phylum Chordata; class Actinopteri; order Siluriformes; family Mochokidae; genus Synodontis; species Synodontis membranacea. The sequence continues at coordinate 2,639,609 of JAOVYU010000024.1, forward strand.
CTGGAAGACCCAATCTGTTACCTTCAGCTGAGAGGAAATTGGTTTGGGTGGTCAGGAGCAACCTAGGAACCATCAAAGCACAGACCTGACTTGAACTGGAAGCTGCTGGAACACTGTCTACGGTCAAGAGAGTTTTACATCACTATGGACCAAGAGGCATGCAAGAAAAAAGCATCTTCTCCAAAATTGACACCTTCGAACATCTGACCACATGGACAAAGAAAAAGCCTTCTGGAGGAGAGTTTCGTGGTCAGATGAGACAAAAATTTGAGATGTTTGTCCACAGTGAACAGAAGAACAAAAGGAACACTGAACCAACTGTTAAGCATGGCGGTGGTAGCGTCGTGCTCTGATCATTTGAGCATTTGCTCATTTGCTCAATAATTCAAAAATTATTCATACAGCATACCTAATATTTGTTTAAATGTCCCTTAGCGAGTTTCACATTGACCGAAGGCTTTTTGTAGCCATCAACAAGCTTCTGACAGAATTCTGGTTGGATATTTGACCACTTCACTTAATTAGTGGATAATTGAGTTCAAATAAATTCGTGTGTCTTCTGGCAGAAGCTTGTTGATGGCTACTAAAAGCCTTTGGTCAATGTGAAACTTGCTAAGGGACATTTAAAAAAATATACAGGCATTCTGTATGTATAATTTTGACCCAGTGTTGATTTCTGAAAACCAAAAATAACTTCAAACGTGTGCACCAAATTCTTGTATTTTCTTGCACTGTATAAAGATGTATGTTGTACATTTATAAGAACAGTTATAACTAAATTATAAATAGTTTCAATATTGTAATGACATTCATGTCCGCGATAACTGCATGTAAACTTATGACCACAACTGTAGTTAATAGTGTTTGGCAAAAAATTTTAGTCATGCATCAAAGAATTTTCTTGCAAACCACAGCTATGGTGGTGTAGGCAGGAGGTTAGCATTGTCACCTCACAGAGAGTTTGCGTGTTCTCTGTGTGGGTTTCATCCAGGTAATCTGATTTCCTCTCACAGTCCAAAGACATGTGGATTAGATTAATTGACTACTCTAATTCGCTTATATGTGTGAGTGCAAATGGTGGGGTGCAAGACTGGAGACTTCGTTTGGGCTGTATACAATGTATGTGTGTGTGTCTGTGTGTGCGTGTTTGTATATGTATATATATATAAAATAGAATATGGAGCATGGAAATTGAAAAATGAAAACAATATTTAAAATATCCTGACTGGTATTAATAAGAAAATTAGAGTTCAGAAAGATTTACCAGCCATAATGAGCAGTGCTCCCAGAAGAATTCCTATGGCTGCTCCGTGGATGCTGGAGGATCGTGGTCGTGGGCTTAGACACACATCTCCTTCCCCACAGTCACACACCACCACTTGCAGGACATCATGTGCTTCCATGCCCTGTTGGTCTGCAATCTTCAGTGGAACTGTATAATTCCCATATGGTAAACTCTTCAGGCTAATCAATGAGGTTTCAGACTCTGAGGCAGAAATGAGGATTATTACAAACACAGAGAACACACAGGCAATAACTCTCATGGGACATTCTGACAGGGAAATAAAAATTTGAGAGTGTGAATGACAGTGAGGATCACTATGAGATCAGATTCTGTATGTTCTGATTTGCTTCTGGTTTTCCTCGCCTGAGTTTCGGACTATGATTTTGTGTCCACATTATAGAAACCTGTTTTAATTGATCTACAATCTCAGATGCTACATAGGCTGTTTTAGTATTTTATATGGCCAATATTTAAACAGATGCCAGCAGTGACAGTAGTTTTATTTTACTGTAAGCCTTTGATGACACTGGCTAATTTAACAGCATGGTACTGACTCACCTATACTTGTGTCAAGTTTCCACAGGCTCCTCAGCTCCTGATCTTCTCCGCCGAGCGTGAAGGTGAATGGTCCACTAAAAGGAAACACATCTGCATCCTCTGCTATGACTCTCACTCTGTTAGCTTTGTTCCCACACATCACTGAAGTGTTGGAGGTCAGATGAGGTTTATTATCATTCTTATCTCCTACATAGACCACCAGAGTACCTGTACCTGTGGCAGGAGGTTCTCCTGTTTTGCAAAACAATAAGAAAAACACAGAGACTTATGAGGGGACATAATTAGTGTTGGTAGATTTAGTTTGTTTTATATTACTAGGGTGTTCATGGCCTAGTAAATATCTTTAATTATTTATCAAAACTAGGTAGCCTGGCAAGATTCATATTCGGCATTGCCTTCTATTCTTATTCAATAGTGGACAACTATAATTTTGCAACATTTATGGCGACACTGCAATCAGCATTTCTGCATTCAAGAACTGGTTCACTGTTTCGAAAAGGTGAATTGGAGCTCGATGATAAGCCAAGAAGTGGTAGACCGAAGGAAACAAAAGATGAGGAGCTGCAGAAACGGTTGGACGAAGATGTGACAAGACGTTTGAATATGGACCATTTTACTGTTCTAAGGTATCTGAAGGCAATGGGAAAGATTCTGAAAGTTGGTAGGTGGTTCCACATGCACTTTCAGAGAGAAATATCACTTAGCTGCTTCACACCTGCATTACAGGAGCATTACACCTTTATTACTAGCTGCTCCATCCTGGAGAAACTGACAAACACACAACGTTACACTGATCAAATTAAGTGAAAAAAATAAAAAAATAAAAAATCAATCATCCGGCAGCCATTAACAAAAGAAAATCATCCTCCTTCATGACAACACAAGGCCACATGTTGCAAACGTGCCAAAAGTCACAATTCAGAATTCAAATTTCCACTTGTTTAGGTCACTGCAACATATACTGTCTTACCAACATTTCAGAAAAGTCAAGGATATGTACAAAATTGCATAGATTCATTCATTTCCTTAAAACCTGAATACTTCTTTCTCAATGGCATTCATTCTTTGCCAGATAAATTACAGAAAGTAATAGAATCTAAAGGTGATTACTTTGAAGACGATCTCTATGTATTATTTTACAAAATTGCGAATAGTTTATTCAAAAAGGCCACAAACTTGTAGACACCACGCTAATAATTTACATAGCCGTCATTATAAAAATATAGAAAATTTAGAAAGAAAGTAGAGTTGCTTAGTGCTGAGTCTGATGAACACAAGATATGAAACACGTTATCGTTAGTATTACAGTATGTGCTTTATAACATTTTATAAAGTTGATTTAATTGTAACAATTAATCCATATATACTGTAGGTTTGAGAGTCAGGTGTCCACAAACTTTTGGTCATGTTTGTAAAAAAAAAAGGGGGGAAGCACATGATGTTGTATTGTTCATCTCCTCACAGAAATCAACACATCAAAGATTTTACTTATTATTTGTTAAATAACAGGAGGTTCAGGTTCGTTGGAGATTTCCTTGTTTGTGTATTGCACCTACAGATTCCAAAAGAAAACAAAGTGATGGAAATCTGTGCTAGAAGGTCTTACCATCATCTATTGCTCGCATTAGGACAGTGTAGGTGCTGTTTTGGACATAAGGAGACTCGCGGTCCATCTTCTTTACCAGGGTAATGTTGCCTGTCTTTGGGTCTATGGACATCCACTTAGCAGGATCATGGACTAGCTCATACCTTGAAGCAGACAAGGTTAACTTTGTTTCATTGAACAGTGTTGAGAAAATCAAGAAAATTATAGTGGCCTCAAAAAAAATGTTTAGACATTTAAGCCAAATTTACAAATGTATGCACTTTACTTCTTTAGAAAACAATATGTTAATCTAAGTGGCATTTATTTTAAAGAAAACCTTACCCCAAAGTTTATGTTTCAAATTAAGTTAGACATGTACTGTATGTTCACTTGAGGTGATTGTGGTTGTCACAGTTAATCCATAGTTAATGTGATGAACTATACCATGTGGTTACTCTGTTGAAGTTACGGTATAAATGACTGTGTTTAAAAGTAATTGCTAAAATGATTAAGAAGAGGGAAATAAGTTTGAGAAAGTTTGTGGTATCAAAGGATTGCACAAAGAAGGCCACTCTATAAAAACTTTAAAAAGTTCTTCGTGTTTTAAGTTTTAAGTCAGCAAAAAAAAAAACAACTTAAAACACGAAGAACTTTTTAAAGTTTTTAGATGAAAACCAGGAAAGAATTCCGTCCAATCTGCACTAAGGGTATTATACTGTAAAGCATGCAGATGGCTGGGGCTGCTTTTTCCTACAGTACATCTTGTGTTCATTAATGCCATCATGAGCTCAAAAGGCATTTTAGATACAAAGTTGTTGAAATCAACAAAGAAACTATTAAGCAACAGAAGTTTTTTTTTTTTTTTTTAACAATCTAATCAAAAGTTTGCTTAGGGTACTTTTCTTCTCAATAAAGGCAGTTTCATTTGACATGCTTAAGTGTCCAAAACGTTTAAGGTCCACTTTAGCTTAAAAATGATGTGAGGCAAAGAACAACACAAATAGTAACACACATATAGTAAAACCCTGTTACTGTTCACACATACCGGATGTTAGCTGGGTCTGAATCCTCATCTGTGACTGTCGGCGTGTACAACACATCTCCTGGCTCTTCTTCCTCAATCCTGTAAACCTTCTGAATTTTATTCTGAAACACTGGTGGGTCATTCACATCAATGACTTTAATGCTGACTTTAGCCGTGCTGCTTCTTTTTAAAGTCTCTGGTACAGGAGTAACTGGTTTCCCATCAACGCATAAAAATAATGGCTCTTCATTCTCCACTCCTATCTCCAGCTCAGTTAGAGTAGATCTCTCATAATCTTTTCCCTGTGGAACAAGGACATAAATATCCATATATTAAACCTTTTTCTCACAGTGCAGCATTCTCTTTTAGTAAATGTTTTACTGTATAGGACAAACTGAATTAAAAACAGCAACTAATTTTTTTTTTTTTTAAGTTTCAGTAATGCTGATTTTTCTTGTACTTGAGCAGGTGTTCCAAATATGAGCAAAAAAAGAAAAAAACGCATAAAAGGTCATAGATGAAAATTGTTGTAATCTGTATATAATTGTGTATATTGCATAAAATCGTCCCCAATTGTAAGATTTGAAGCTGAACAGTGAATGTTCATTGTGGTACAGAAGGATACAAAATTTTTGCATTGCATTTTTGACACCTAAACTTAGACTCTGTTGTGAATTTCCAACATCTACCTTGATGACAGTCAGCACCCCTTCGTTGGTCACTGGGTCTGTCTCAATTTTGTAGTTGCCCTCCTCGTTACCCTTCAGGATAGTGAACACTGCTCTGGATCCTGGAGTGTTGGGAGTGTCCTTGTCTTGCACAGGAATCCTTAA
>JAOVYU010000024.1:2700186-2710530 GCA_025674565.1 Synodontis membranacea
GGAGGGGGGGGGGATGTAGATTTTTTATTTTTTTTATATCAACAGTAGTTGCAATAAATGTTGTGCAACATCCGTGAAAACATGTCAGTTCCTGTTATCACTTACGTTACCTCACTACACTCTTTTTTTTTTTTTTTTTCCCTCCCTCCTGAAGCTAATGACAAGAAGCACAATGCAGCTTTTCACCGAACTGAGAAATGGCAAGGTGCAAAATCCCCTGTCCTGAAGACTTTCCAGTGGGGGGAAATCTTAGAGCGACAGCTTTACCTCAAAGCACCAACGCTAATGGAAGTCTTTTTAGACAAACGCCTCCTTACAGAAAACCTTCACCGGAACAACATTTACATGTTATAACAAAACTAACAACCACATCCCTCTGAATATGCTGTTAGTATAGAAATTAGAATGTATTTAAAAAAGTGCAATAATATAAACTTGTAATATGCAGCTGCATTACTGTCAGAGCTGCTCTTACTGTATATAAAAAATTCATCGAAATCTTCTAGCCGTTCAGAATTGACTCTCACAGAGGTACAAAATACATTAAGGTATGCTGAGCGAGCATATACAGTAAGGAGTAGAGACAGGTCACTGTTTAAAATATGAATGAGTACATAACGTTCAACACGGCTTATTAATTAAAGGTGCAGTCATCGATTCTAATCCAATACACTTTTTGTCAAATTCAGCAAATATCTACTCACAGTCTGCTAGCTGTCCAGTCACCAGAGTGTGCACTTCCTTCTGGCTGGGTCTTTTACAGCACCCAGTCTTTCCCCGACAGTCTCCCTTCCAAGTACTAACCAGGCCCAAGCATGCTTAGCGCTTAAGAACAGGCATTCTCAGGGCGGCTGCAATTCAAACACCAAAAATTCTTCCTCCATAATTGATGACTACCCGTTTAAATCCCACCATTTGATTAAAAGAACTAATCACCTTGCTGGTTAAGATGTAAGGAGATAAATTTAGGCCTATCACATTCTAAAAATGAATTTGTCGAGCTTGTCGTCCCCAATGTAATGAATGATTCATTTTATATTGCCTTCATTATGTCTTCATAATACAGACATTAGCTTCTTATTTCTTAACAGTGTATTTAAAGACAAGACATTAGCTAAAAAAAATATTTGTGACAAGTGGCAATACTTGTAAAAACCCAGCCAATCTTCCTGGCAGCTAGTTAGGAAGTTGCAAGGCAGCAGGGCGCAATGTCGGGTGTAGAAGGCATTATGTTCTTCCCTATGCAGTGCACATATATAGGGCGCAGGAAGACGTTTGGAGATTCAGCCTACTCTCCAGGCTGATGATTGTTACCATAGAGACAGCCATAAATAAGCATGACACTGTTAAGATCCATTTTGGGTTCCCTATTGAAGAGCCTGGTTTTGTATGAATGGAAATAGCTGCCCTGGAGTGTTGCCAAGATGGCCGCCGAGTGGACAGACTTTACTATGAGGACATTGGAGAGAGGGAAGGTTTTGCATTATTGAGAGTGAGGCTGTGTCTCAAATTACAATCTATGCACTATATTCTTACACTATACCAGCTAGTACCTGGATGTTCTATGAAAGAAATATCTCAAATGTCATTCAGGGGCAAGAACAGCCTCCCCACAACAGGAACAACTGCACATTTGTAGATCTAAATGTCCAAGACGAATTTCATTCATCCATTCAGTCATAAGATTTTTCATTCACTGCTTCATCTTGCTTGGGGTCCAAGTGGATCTGAGGCCAATTCTTGGGAACACTGGGAATGAGGCAGGAATAAACCCTGGATACATTTATACACATTGACACCCAGTTCCAATTTAGCATAGTCATTCCTCCTGGTACAAGTTTGGGAGGTGTGTAGAAACCAGAGAACCTGGAAGGAGCCCACATGGACCTGGGGAGAACATGTGGAACAGCAGACAACCCAAGTTCAGGATCAAACCAGGGACCCTGGAGCTGTGAAGCAGCTTACATTTTTTTTCCCAGAATGCATGTCTCCTCCAAAGTTGCCTTCTCACTTGGTGTGAAGTAATATTCAAAATGTAATGGCTGCACTCATTCTGCTACGTAAAGCAGTCTGTGAGCACTTTAAAAAAAAGTGTTGCGATGTTCTACACTTCATCTCTCTGTGATTCTAGGGCAGACATGGCAAACTACGGCCCACGGGCCACGTCCCGCCCGCATAGTGATTCAATCCGGCCCGCTGAAGGAACCCCCCCCCCCCCCCTTGGCGATTGTCAGCGAAATTATACAATCGGTACCAGAAATTATATGATCGGTACCAGCACCCCCCGGCGAAATTATACAATCGGTACCAGAAATTATACGATTGGTGCCAGCACCCCCCGTCGGAGGTTGCTGGGCCCGACCCGGCTGTTGAATGTAAAAGACAAATGTGGCCCACGAGTCAAAAAGTTTGCCCACCCCTTTTCTAGGGCACTATTAACAGAATAATTCAGTATTTTCTTTTTACCATTCACCCACATTTATAGAAATGTGGTTGTTGTCATGTTCAAGGAACCAGTTTGAGATGATTTGAGCTTTATGACATGGTGCATTGTCCTGCTGGAAGTAGCCATCAGAAGATGATTACACTGTGGTCATAAAGGGATGGACATGGTCAGCAACAATACTCAGGTAGACTGTGGTGTTTAAACGATGCTCAATTGGTACTAAGGAGCCCAAAGTGTGCCAAGAAAATATCCCCCACACAATAACACCACCACCAGCAGCCTGAACCATTGATACAAGGCAGGACGAATCTATGATTTCATGTTGTTTACGCCAAATTCTGACCCGACCATCTGAATGTCGCAGCTGTCATCAGACCAGACAACGTTTTTCCAATCTTGTCCAATTTTGTAGCCTCAGTTTCCTGTTCTTTGCTGACAGGAGTAGCACCCGGTATAGTCTTCTGCTGCTGTAGCCCATCTGTTCAAGGTTCGACGTGTTGTGTTTTCAGAGACGGTATTCTACGTACCACGGTTGTAACGGGTGGATATTTGATCTACTGTTGATCTACTTTTCTATCATCTCAAACCAGTCTGCTCATTCTCCTCTGACATCAACAAGGCATTTTCGTCCACACACCCCCCGTTCACTGGATATTTTCTCTTTTTCGGACCATTCTCTGTAAACCCTAGAAATGGTTGTGCATGAAAATCCCAGTAGATCAGCAGTTTCTGAAATACTCAGGCCGGCATTTCTGGCACCAACAACCATGGCACGTTCAAAGTCACTTAAATCCCCTTTCAGTCCCCATTCTGGTGCGCGGTTTGAACTTGTCTTCGCCACGTCTAGATGCCTACATGCATTGTCTTGCTGCCACATGATTGGCTGATTAGCTATTTGTGTTATATCAAGCAATTAAACAGGTGTACCTAATAAAACGAGTGTCTATCTATTAATTCATTGATTCATAAGATTACAGCTGAAATTGAAATACCTCTGAGGAGCTGTTTTGTAACAGTGTCCACTGTTAAAAGCACTATACAAATAATGAATTAAATGTTCATTTAAAATAAATTAATAAAAAAAAATGTATTCAATATTAATAGTGCACTGTAACTCGCTGTACATTACATCACAGAGAGAAAGAGGTCTCTCTCAGAAAGCCTTCCAGACATACAGAGAGAGATCTTTTTTTAACAGAAATCTCATGCTTTTGTGTGTTTGTGTGTGTGGGCATGTAGACTTTAATGAAACACAGACAATTCTACAAAGAAGATGTCACCTTGTTCACTGTCTGGCTGTCTCACACCTTTGTAGTGGCCCCAGTTGTCATACACACACACACACACACACACACACACACACACACACACACACACCCAAGGTAGGGGAACTCCAGATTTCACGTCAAACTAAATTGCTTTCATTCAATAAAAATGCACAAACTTACTTTTTGGATTTTGTCACATCTATAACAATTCACAATAAAAAATACTGTATATACCTTCATAATGAAATCCCTTTCTTTTCTTTCTCACCGCATAGTTTAGCACTGTCTCCTTCAGATTTCCCAAGTATGAAGCAGAATTATACTGTAGGTTCTAAGTGATTTAAATGGTAATATAGTTGATTTGTACATTTCTTTAACACAACATTATAGTACCATTTCGCTTTATGTACAGTTTGAATGTTAGTAAATTTAAGAGCCAATACTGAACCAAGCAATGATCTCATGATGCTAAACTTTCAGCTTTCATTACTTGTTCGCTTCAATTCAACTCTGTCTGTATGTTTTAGCACTTCAAATATACTTGTCTATGTGAAACCCTATGCTTATATTCAGATATTGACCTGATCATGACTTTAACCTGAGGGTTTTTTTTTTTTTTTTTTTTTTTTAAACTAAGCACAAACCCGATCACTACTTCCAGAAACACTGGAAAATTCTGGAAATCACCCAAAGAAATGAAATGTCAGCAGTGTGTCAACATGCTGTGTGGTGTCTCGCTCTGATCGTTCCTCAACCTAAGCTACATCACTCCAGTTCATTCATTTCTACTAAAAATGCTAAAAGAATTGTTCTCTTTTTTAATCCCATTTTCACAGTTGTTTTTTTTTTTTACCTGTCTGTGACATTTTCCAACAAATTTAGATGGTTCTGTTTCCCAAAATATCTAAAACAAACAAAAGAAAATGGCATAGACCTAGTTTATACAGTATATGGTTTATGTTGTTTTTAAACCAGTGTGATGCTGACCAGGCACATACTAAGGATGATTTGGTCCTGTGCTTAGATAACTGACTTCAGACCTGGAACAAAGCTAAAGGGGACACTTTTCTGTTAAGCCGGCTTGATAAATATAAGTTAGTTAATTAATTAATATGTAAAGAATCTAACAAGAGACAGCAACACTGCACTGGGTCTCACTGAATATATTGAAAAGAACAAAGGTGTAAAAAACATTTTGTGGGCATAAAAAAGATTGAAGCTGAGAACAGCTTGTTTAGAGGTAGGGAAAGTTTTACTTTTTAACAGGTTCAAATGTACAGAAAAAAAGTACTAACACTGCTTCCCTTGTGCATCACAGATTTGGGACAGCATCGAGTTGCTTCGTCTGTTGAACAAACACAATAATTCGCTCTCAAGTGTGTGTGTGTGTGTGTGTGTGTGTGTGCTTGTGATGGATTAAAATTCTGCATTTCTACTCTGTACCCAGTACTAACTGGTTACAGATGATGAACTTAAGGTTCCATCCCCAACCCTAGAACACTAGGACATCAGTTGCAAGGCTCCATCCCAAATGAGCTCAGGTCCGGTTAGTGTCTTCACTAGACCATCAGCCGTTTTAATGTAGTATCCCAAATGCTAATACTCATGACTAATTAGCATTCTTACTACAATGTTGGCCAATTGTCCCATTATCAGCTATTTCCAAGCTTCAGCTCAAAATGCTACTTTAAATCATGCCCAGTTAGAATTCAGGATTCTGTCACCAAAAACTAGAACAAATGGGAAGTTATTGTTCTTATGAGAGCATCAACCATTTCAAGGCTCCATCTTAAACGTTAGAAACATGTCCAGTTAGTGTTCTTACAAGAAAAAAGAAAAAAGAGTAATGTTTTTGTCCCAATTTTAAGGCTTATGGTTTCTCATGGTCCTTCTCATGGCGTATACTAGAACTCATTTTGAGTTAATGCTCTTGCTAGATTCTGTGAAATCTTCAATATCAAAGTTCTTGATCTCAAGCTTAGCCAGTTTTCTTAAAGAACATCATCACTAGCTTAAATATTAGAATTAGGAATAGTTAGTGTTCTTACTAGAAGATGGCCATTTTATAGATCTGTACTTTGAACGTATAGCTAGATAACTCCTGGTTAATGCTAACTAGTATTCTTGCTAGAACCTTTGCTGGCTAATGGTCTTTTTAGATCTATTCATTTTAAGTTTGCTTCCAGATGTTAAAACTCATGCTTTATTTTCAGGACTCCTTAACACATGTTGTGAGGTTTTGTTCCAAACACTAGAACATACACCCAGTGTTTTTAAGGTTCTGTGCTAAATCCTGGAACACGTCATATTAGTGTCCTTACGAGAACATCAGTCATTTTAAAACGAATAAAATGCAGGAATCAGACGGGGATTGTGCTGTTTAACAGTTCCATCATAATCACTTCAACTCTTTGTGAGTGAATGAATGATCGAATGAACTCATTGCTACAGTGAATCGTTTGTGTGTGTGTGTGTGTGTGTGTGTGTGTGTGTGTGTGTTTATTTATTGTAGAACACAGACTGAAATTACTGCCTCTTCTCCACCCACTTGCACCTCTCTCTCTCGTTCTGTCTCTCCTGATCCTTTTTTTTCCATTTCTGCCCCTTTAGCTTTCTCTCTGTTTTCTCCTTTTCTGTCTTTCTTCCTGCTGTTCTTATTTCTTCTCGTTCACATTGCTTTCATCGTGCAGAAAGTGAGATCAGAATGAAGATCACAAGAAAGACTCCTCTCTTTTCCCCTCTTTCACTCCATCCAGATAAAAGTTCATTTGGTCAGCAGAAGATTCAAACAACAGAGATAGACAGAAAGAGAGGAAGAAAAAAGCAGGACAAGGAAAAGGGGAAAGGCAGAGAGAGAGAGAGAGAGAGAGAGAGAGAGAGAGAGAGAGAGAGAGAGAGAGAGAGAGATTATGATATATACAGAGCAAATGGAGGAGAGAGAAAGGGAGGGATACAGAGAAGGAAAGAAGAAGAAAGCAACAAAGAGATGGACAGAGAGAAGTCGACCTGAAAGAAGGAACAGAAAGAAGGAAATGAACAAACAAATCGAGAAAGGGAAAGTAACAGAAAGAGGTAAAAAAAAAAAAATGAATGGAGAGAGAGAGGTGGAGGGAAACAGAAGGATAGAAAGAAGGAAATCAGAGAAAGGGTGAGTGAGTAAAGTTAAGGGAGACGAAGGAAAGACAGAGATGAGAGGAGCGAAAGATGAACTATAGAAAAGAAGTAATAAAGGGAGGATAGAGAGAAAAGAACTGGTGGGAAAAAGAAAGGCAAATAATGAGAGGGGGTAATAAAAGGAGAGAGATATAAATAGATATAGCACGATGGACGAACAGAAGTAAACAAGACAGAGAGAGAGAGAGAGAGAGACAGAGTGTTGATCCTATGTTAAACAATTATACAGCCTAAGTGAATTTTCTTGAATGATAATCGAGCATTCTCTCCTTTTACACACACACGCACACACACACACACACACACATCCCTGAGTGTTTTTGGAAGAAGCGTGACTGTGTGAACAGTGCTATTAATGGTCCTGGCTGGCAACACCCCTGTGTGTGTGTGTGTGTGTGTGTGTGTGTGTGTGTGTGTGGAGTCAGCACTTCTTGAAGCAGAACATGGCATACACAATTATATACATTCGCTCTTTACACACCTGCTGCAAAAGACAAAGTAGTGCAGATTCAGCACCACATACACACACACACACACACACACACACGCAATGTAATCAGTATCAGGTGTTAACAAGGATTAGCCGTGTTGTTCCTTCTTAAAGTGTACTTACTAGATCAGTTTAAGGTTTCAGATAATGCTAAGAGGGTGGAATTAGCATAGTATAGAATTAGCATGAAAACACACAGAATGTTATTAACTAGCATCCATGCTAATGGAGTGAGGGCATTAAGTCAAATTAATACTTTACTTTAAAATGTAATTTGAATAACAGGTTTATACTTTTAAAGTATCACAATATCAGTTTAAAAAAAAAAAAGAAAGAAAGAAATCACGTGATTTCAAAACAAACATTTCTTAGCTGTTACCAACAAAGTGCATTTGGTTTAAAAATAACCAGAGACATTTCACAGCCTTAGGTTTAGACAGCGAGGACAATTGCTAACATCTATGAGTATCTTATCATAGTTCAGCTTTTAAAACAAAACATTTTTGTGGTTTCTAACTAATATCCAACTAATTAACTGGCAGTTAGCTAGCATAGCAAGCTAGACAGTTAGCTAGCAGCAAGATTAGTTTTTTGTAGATGCTGCGGTAAATTAGCTAGCTAAAATGCTAGCAAAATATTTTTAAAAAAAAAAACTCTTGAAAAATTTCCACACTGCCCACACTGCCATGATTTTCATATTTATGAAGAAAACACTATTTATTATTTTATAAACGTTTTCTTACTTTTATATACGTTTTCCAAAATATATTTTTTAAAAATTCATTTTCCAAAAATAATTAAGTTAAGAAAGAAAGAAAGAAGGAAAGAAAGAAGAGTTTGGATTCAGGAGAAATATGAAAGTGAATAAAAAAAAATACAAAAAAAAAAAATTAAAAGGGCTAAGGAGAAAGAAAAAAAATGAAGAAAAAGATACAGAAATGGAAAATACCAGAAACTAAAGAAAAAAGGTGGAAAAAAAAATAGGCTAGAGCAGGGGTGGGCAAACTTTTTCACTCGCGGACCACATTTGTTTTTACATTCGACAGAAGGGCCGGGCCCAGCAACCTCCGACGTGGGAGGGGGGTTATGGGGGGTTGTTGCTGGTACCGATCGTATATTTTCGCCGCCAATCTCCGGTGGGGGGGGAGTCGACCGTACCGAATTTATTATTTTGCCCACGATATCCGAGGGGGAGGGTCCTTCGGCGGGCCGGATTGAGTCACTACGCGGGCCGTAGTTTGCCCATGTCTGGGCTAGAGTATACAGGGAAAGAGTAACTGAATGAAACTGAGGGAGAAAAAAAGAAACAGATTTGAGATGGAAAAGTGGAAAAGAGAGAAAGACAGAGATAGAACAGAGATTACTGAGAGAAGAGATGTAAAGTAGCTGTTGTGAAGAAGAGTAAGAGAAATAAAGAGATATAGAAAGTTGGACGGATGTATATAAACGCGGGAATCCAAACATGGCAGATTTGTTCAACTTTTAGAAAGAAGAAATAAACATGTCTATAATGGAGCGTGAGGTTATCAGTGGGCTGAATAATGCACTCAAAAAATAATACACTCAGGCTAAGAGCTGTACAGTGTGTGCAAGAGTGTGTAGGATGTGTGTGTATTATAGAATAAAATGGGGTTACCAAGTTCAGTGTATGTGTGTGTGTGTGTGCGTGTGCATGTGTGCGTGTGCATGTGTGTGTGGCAAACAGTGCATTCTCTCTCAGTTGAAATATCCACATTTATTCCCAAAAGTCTTCCGTATCTTCTTTCTGTTGTGTCAGAAGGTAAAGTTCCAAATAATGCTATAAAATTGGTTATGCGTGTAAAGTCTGTATACAATCACAACAGGAAACTGTAGCAATATCCATGTTATCCGTAACGCCGGATTTTGTGTACAGGCTAATACATGAGGAAGAATAGCACCCACTTTTCAGTAGCCTTGGATCGTTCATTTTCTCTCCCATTTATTGTGTCCTTAGACATTTCAGACATTTCATAAAGATTTTGAAGTGAAACCAGGCAGCTACCACGTGAATCAGGATCAGCTCTAAACGACTGTCTGACTGTCTGACTGCTGGAGCGTTAGTGATAAGGAGAACTCGTTTTGTTTCTCCACAGCAGTAAAATGGATAAGAAGCATTATTTGGTGTTCATTAATAAATAGTTTGGAAACCACTGATGTTTGGGAATAAAACACATCGCAGCATGATATTATTGGAAAATTATATCATTTAATAAATTTTATAGGAAGGCCGATTCATCACTTTACGACTACGATTCCTTTTATATGGCAGCATTAATTTTTTATTTTATTTTATTTATTTATTTTAAAGAATGTAGTGTTGGAACGCTGGAGAAAAACCTGCTATCCTGTTATCATTTATGTCATAGCAGCTACAGTATAAATGACCAGGCTTTCACCAGCCTCTTCTCTCTCTCTCTCTCTCTCTCTCTCTCTCTCTCTCTCTCTCTCTCTCTCTTTCTGTGTCTTTTTTAAATATTTTTTTTTTTAAACCCCTCTTAACATGTTAGTGAGAAACAAGAAAGTATAAACATCTCTTTCCTAAAGATTTTCTTGTGATGGAAAACATACTGATTGTTATAATACACTAACACTCTTTTCTTTTTTTTTTTTTATCTTTTTCTTAGTGTATGATTATATGGAGTCTTTGGTATTTAGATGTTACTACAGAAACAATTACTTATTAGAATGAATGCATTAATATAAACATATGGTACATATAACGTGTGATAAAAAAATAAATCACCACCTTCTGAGTAATCAGAATCAAGAATTAAACTCCGCTGTGGTGTAACAATTTTTAAAAACAATATCAACCTCCACCTTTTTTTTTTTAACCACGATGACTAATTATGCTTATACGAGAGATTATCTTTCCCCCAAAATCGCACACTGTGGGGAAAAACACATAATATAATATATGTGGGATTTTTGCACATTATTTCTTC
>JAOVYU010000024.1:2723016-2733335 GCA_025674565.1 Synodontis membranacea
GTGTGTGTGTGTGTGTGTGAAGTGTGTGAAGTGTTCCCGCGGATGGTGACGACTTGTCGGATTCCCACTTTGCTTCAGCGATCCGAAGAAACTTATCTGCATTTTTCCTCTATGAAGAGCAGGCATATTGCCTCCTGCAGTGTGTGTGTGTGTGTGTGTGTGTGTGTGTGTGTGTATGTCTGCCTGTGTGTGTGTGTGTGTGGTATGGATTTGTGTGTTTGTTAGCACATTGTTATTGTGGAAATCACATGTAAGTTATATTTAGATCTGTTCAGAGACTCGACTATTGGCTGGATCAGTGATTTGGCCACTTTTTTCCCACAATATTCTCCCTCTCTCTCTCTCTCTCTCTCTCTCTCTCTCTGACACTCTTACACTCTTAGTCACACATTGCAAACTCTGGATGGAAAGTGTTTCATTAAAACCCTCACACAACAGAGCTGTATGTATGTGACTGTAAGAAGTGACCACATAATAATAACGCTCAGAGAACCTACAATACGCTGAATAGATGACATTCTTGAAGGAAAGGTGTATATTTGTGATATGTAAGGTTCCTCTTATCCAACATGTAATCACTCATCCGAGAAATGACTGGTGCCTAAAGTTTCTTTCTGTAGTGTAATGCACTCTGCATTTCTAAATCATCACATTCACTTTGGTGACTTGTTCAGTAGCTCAGACTTGCTCATGTGGCTTCTGACACATTACACGTTGAGCAAAAGAACACATGACTGATTTCTCTCTCTCCTTCTCTCTTTCTCTTTCTCAGGTAAGCAATTCTGAGTGCAGGTCTGAGTGAATTGCCATCTTTTGCGTGATGCTGTTCAGCCGAGAATCTTGTCACCATCCGGACCCCTCGTTCTCCCCATCAGCCCATGTGACCTAGTTTTGGCCCCTCAGGCCTGGGGGAGACCCATGAATCCCAGCCTCCCCCCAAAAAAGCGCGAGTCCCGGCAAGGCTCGTCAGATCAGCGGCCCCCGGAGGACGAGTTCAAATACCCGGCGCTGCTTCGACACCGGAGACACCATCTTTCAGAAGGGAGGGAGATCGAACCACGTGGTGATAAGGAACTCCTTCCACCTCCTCCACCTCCTCCCCCACCCCCACTTCCACACCTTCCGTTCCCCCTATCATGGCAGCTGCCCTACCACTCATCCCTTCCACACCCCTATCTTTCAGGCCAGGTGAGAGAAAGACGTGGCTCAGGTTCACCATCCTGGAGAGATGGATCAAGTGGACGGAGGTCAGAAGGTGAAGCAGAACCGCCAATTCCTCACCACTCTCGCTGGCTACGAGGAGAAATCAATTCCCTTGGTTTTCATCCGTCCATGTCGATGACTTCATACAAGGGCCCTTATGCAGTCGAATCTAGGGACATGTGGCCCTATCTCAGCTCCACACGGCGAGACTATGCCTCCTCTCTCTTCTCTTCATCCTCCTCCTCCTCACACCTTTTTCCACAGACATCACTCTACCACAATGATTTTCTCTCAGAAAGCAGGCTCAGGTACTCAGGCAGGAGACCCAATGGTCTTGATGGACAAGGCATTAGATCAGAATCCAGTGGAAGGGTGGAAAGTGGAAATGAATCTCAACTTCGAGTTGGTAGTTCCCACCACAATGGAAGGAAGAGGAATCAAGAAGATCTGGTAGGGCGTGATACAAGGAGGGTATCCCCGTCTCAGGCGGGTCCTAATGCACATTCCTTCCATCACAATACAGACAGGGACTCTCTGGGAATCCTAAAACCTCCAACTCCCCACACTTACACCTCTGAAACAAGAAAGACAAAGGCTCCTCATGAACCTTCCGCTGGATGTGCCTCCCAATCAGGAGCTCAGATCTACTATGCCCTGGGGTCTCTGTACTCCTCGGTTCACCACAACCCTCAGGCTTACCCCAGTTTTAATCCCTCAGGTTCTCATCCGTCCCCTCTGAGGAACTCCCAGCACTCACCTCATAGTCAGTACAACAACCATGGGGTCCATCAGGAGCGAGATGTTTCACCAGGATCCTATCGACCTTCTGTTTCAGTCCTCAGTGGTCCTGATCCACCAACAAGTGCAGTCCTACCTCATTTTGCCAAGGGTTCCCTTATTGAGTTGGCCGGTGGCCGTCTGAAAAGGGTGGAAGAGTTGCAGACAGAGGATTTCCTACACAGCGCTGACACCACACCTGAGTTCCACCTGAGTACCTGCACCATCCTTCTCATCTCACCTGGACCCACTGATGGCTTCAATCATCTGCAGGTTTTGCTTGCTGACCGCAACACTCAGGTCAGTCCAGAAGGGGAAAAGCCATGACTAATGACACTAGAATGTACTGACAAATGTTGTGACAGTAAAGTGTTAAACCAATGTGTATAGATAGAAAAATTTCAATTATTATACACTATCAGAAATAAGGGTTCTTAAAGGGTTCTTCGTATGGTTTTTACCTCTAAAAGTTTAACTAAATGAACCTTTAAGGGACCTTCAGAAAGATCTGAAGACCCTTTTGGGATAATAAATAAAACTATAGATGCATATATTTGTTGCCTTGTGATCAATTAAACAGATTCCTAGAACCAGTGTGCATTCAGGAATAGAAAATAATGTCGCAACAATTTTGCAATATTCAGCGTTTTGCTCGGTCGCATCCTGTTCTGTGTGGATATTGTGTAATTCATTCTTTTCTGACATAAAAAGTCTTGCATACTGGTCTAACAGTATGGACAAAATCTTACAACTGGTGCGCCAGATAAACAGTTAAACATTCCATTACGACTACTGTAATCATAAAGTGTAGTACACTCACTCAATGTGTGTTGCTTCCAATGGTTTCACCTGCTATGATTTAGTTGCCGTTCATATGAATGAAACATTTTAACCTTCTTACAAGCGAGCTTGTGAAATTCTTATGAATATGTAAACGCGAGTTTGTGCTACTACACAACTGACCCTGCTGCGTGACTCTAAATCTTTCCCATATTCCCAATCAACTCATTACTTCATGCTCCTGTGGTAAATGATATTTTAGGTTATCTAGTTATAAATGAGAAATGTCATATGAACAATCACATGCTTTGCATATTTTTGTCGTTAATTTATTTGCACATGGTTAATTTTTCAAATGTAAATTTTTCATACATAGGGCAAGGTTTTTCTCACATTTTCATGTGTGATCACACATTACTCATATGATGTCATGTGTTTATTTGAATTCACTTGTGCAGTGTCAGCGTATGCCATTCACATGATTTGCACATGATTACAAATTACACATAATCACGTGTTAAAACCAAAGGGCCAAATGTCAAATGTTGTCGAAAGATTTTATTATTTCGGAATTACTGGTTAGGTTTCTCTAAATAAGTGATTAATGGAGAAACCTAAGCACTGTACTGTATATAATTTACATTTTGAAACATTATTTATATTTTGAAATGTATCAGCTTGACATACTGAATTTAAATTGCACTATTACAGTATATTCTTACTATAACTGCTTGGTTAAGGGAAAATGTAGCTTATGAAAAACTTTCATGTATAATCACCATGTGATTTCCACAATTCCAAGATGGTTGAACTTAAAAACGCTCATGAATGAACATCAAGTGATTTACACAATTCCAAGATAGAGAAACTTATTTGAATATTGTGTTTGACCGTTTGTATAGTACGGATGGGCAAGAAAGTGTAAAATGAAAATAGTGGAAATGACACACAGGCCAAGAGGCAGACACACAATGAGGTTAAGTTCCTGGGATAAGGTTTCCAGGACTTAAGTTAGTGAAGTAAAATTGCTTAGTTTAGGTTCCTTAACTGAAGTTCCCTGGGCTTAGCTTCCTGAACTAAACTTCCTTGGTATAGCTTACTGAACTTCCTGGCCTAATGTTCCCGAAGTTAATGCATTTATTTAATAATAGTTCTAAGGCTAAGGTGACCATATGTCCTCTTTTCCAGGACATGTCCTCTTTTAGGGACCAAAAAAGGGTCCAGGGTGGGATTTCTAAATAGCCAAAAATGTCTGGGATTCGGTGTTTGCTTTCTATAATTGCCATTAATTTTGAGGATGACCATCTGTCCATGCCACCAGCCTGCCCTCAGTGTCTTCTTTTTTGAAAACCAAAATATGGTCACCCTACTTAAGTTGCTGTGCTTAGATTCCTGAACTAAAATTTCTATGCTAAGGTTCCTGGTATTATGTTCCTGAATTAAGATTCCTCGACTAACTTTTCTCAAATTATGCACCTGAACTAAAATTCCTGGGCTAAACTTTCTGAACTGAAGTTACTGGGCTGTTCCTAGGATAAAAATTACTGGAATCAGGTTTTTTTTTTTTGAGGTTCCTGGGCTAGTGATCCTAAAGTTACTGGGTTTAGGTTTCTGAACTAAAGTTCCTAGTCTAAAGATTCTGGGTTATCATTCCTGAAGTAAAGTAAAGTAAAGTAAAGTAAAGCAAAATTCCTAACCTATGGTTTCTTGACTAAAGTTCCTGGGCTAAGGTTCATGAATTAAGACTCATCTGCTAACATTTACAGGTTTATGCCTGGGTGTTTCTTAGGGTAAAGAGATTAGGTTCTGGGTTTAGGTTTCTGAACTAAAGTTTCTGGGATTAGGTTTCTGGGCTAAGCTTCCTTGGCGTACATTCATAGGCTAATATTGCTTAGCTAAAATTCCTTCTTAAAATTCAGAATTTAATTCTGTGCAAATACCAAGTGATGTGATTTTATTGATTTTCTTGGCTTTCCTTTGGCAGGAATTGCTCACGGTTTTGGAGGAGTATCCATTTTTTGTGCGGGACAAAGGCTGGTCTTCTTGCAGTCCTCAGAGGACTGCCGAGCTCTACGGCCTCCACTGCCGCCAGCTCAGTCCAGGAGACATCTGCCTGGCTTTGACTCCAACACCAACCTCGTTCCCCCCAACAACAACCTTGACACCAATGCCCAACTCACTGACACCAGTGGCAACCTTAGCCTCCTCAGTGACCTCAACGGTGACCTCATTGTCTCCATCGTTGACCTCATTACCCCCACTGATGACCTCATCCATCCCGATGCCCACCTCACTGCAACAACACTCATGCAGTCGCATTTCTGCAGGATCAGAGACCAGCACGCACAGATCTGAAAGAACGGCTCCGTCCTTTGCCACATCGCTTCCATCTGATTCCCGCCGGGAGATCCAGGATAAGCCACGCTCCCGAAAGAGACGCTGGTCCGCTCCTGAGTTGCATGAAGGAAATAGGAGCTGCACAGATTTACCTCAAGGATGTAAACGAATGAGACAGCAGTAAGTCCTCATTAAGAGTCTGAGTTCACTACCAAGAAGTGCCTTTATTTCATCACACACCAAGAATTAATACATTGTTCCTCGGTCGACCATGATTATTGAAAACATCAGTTGTATAGCAATGAGACAGAGAAGGCTGAATATGACAAAAAACAATGCATATAAGGGTGCAATCTGATATCATTGGTCATTTCATGTAATTTTATTTTTTTTTTTAAACTGGTGATTTTATGGCACTAAGTGAAACACTTTTTTCACTTTTCACATGATGCGTTTCCACTTCTTCTTGCTGAGTAGTTCCCTAGTAACTTCTTGTCAAGTGTAAACATATTTTATAGTGATTCCACAGCATCATTAACGATAGAAATGTCTTCAAATATATTTCCATTAGTTCCATTTACAGAAATTATATGCACTGCCTTGTATTTATGAAAATAACAAACTTCGCAATGGAACTCCACTTCCCATCCACATCCCACCATATTATTGATTAATTTCCTATGACAAAAGGCCTCTCCGTGATTTATTCCTTACATAGCATGACCATATTTTGAAGAATATTTTTTTTTCCCTCAAAGACTAAAGATGAGTGAAATTTAGCACAATGCATGTTTTTTTTTTTTCCTTTAAAAGATTAAGCAATCTCTTGTAACATTGGTATAGAGGTGACTTTGAAAGGGGAAAAAAACAATACTAAAATAACTTGAAAAAGTTGGTGTATTTACTGTAGAAAACATGTTTGGAATTACCTGAAAGTTTAGCATCATTATAAAGTGTGAATATAAAATCTAATTATCAGGCTTAAACCTTACACCATACCAAAACCTGGCATTTTTGCCATAAAAATGCTACCGAATTCTTTTTATTTAAAAAAAGGTCAATAAGTGATGAAATACGAACACTTCTTGGTAGCACACTTAGACATTTGCACAGACAGTTCACGTGAGGACTTTAACCCAAACTGATCATTCGTGACCTCATGGTTACTTTGGAAGAGCCATATGTGTTTTTGTGTTTATTGGTTAAAACGGGTTCGGAAAGGACGAACAGAAGAAAAAAAAAAAAAAAAAAACAACAACAACAACAACGCAATGCTAGTGATGCACAGCCAGACTTTATGTCTTTTGAGACAATCAAACTCGCCTGTTGTTGACGCCACGTCTGTTTTCGGTGTACTTTTTTCTGCAGGGTATCTCTTTTCAGTCAGTATTATAAAGGAAATAATATTGAATGGAAAAAATGACTATATAATTATATGAATAGCTATATATTATACAGGTGTTACATATGAATATGCTAAAAAAAAAAATTATATGACAAACATTAATGGTTTCTTTTTTTTCCGCAATGCAGGGTTTTTTTTTTTTCCACGCTTCTGAACTGAGCTTTGGCTCTCGAGGTGAATGTATACAGATTTTAGCTTCGCAATACGAGGTCCAAATGCGAATTCACCTCAGCATTACGCTCCAATGTGTGGGTAAAAACGGAAAAGACACTAAAGAAGGAAAGAAAAAAAAAGAAGAAGATTACTGTCAATAAAGAGTATATCCGTTGGTGTTTTTCCACGAGAAAGGGGATTAAAGGTGCTAATAACATGTTGGAAGGTGATGCTTCGTGACTGCACTTGACCTCGCAATGTGCTTTCGATTATTTTTTCCCTCCATATTTTTCCTCCCTCTTTATTTTTCTGTACAATATGAAAGCAAGGGAAAATATATATTAAAAAAATATAGATATATGTATATGGAAAGTATTTTGAACTCAGATACGGGTATTCATTCTTGATCAAGCACACTCTTTCCCTTTCTTTTAATTCTGATTTATTTTATTTTATTTTTATTTTATTTTATTTTTTTGTGGTGTTGTTATTTTTCCAGAAAAAAAAAAAACAGGATTGTTATTATTATAATTTTTTTTTCCTTTTTAAATGTATAGCTATAAAATTGTATATTTTTAAAATTTGTGAGACTGTAAAACAGTGTTCGCTAGAAATAAAAGAATGCTTTATAGATTTATATGGAGTCAGATTTTATTATTTTATAAACCTGATGACCCAGAGGAATAATGAGGTAACTCAAACAACTGATTATTAATAGAATAAATACATGAGATAACAATGGAGTCAGAAAAAATAAGTTCAGGTAGTCAAAATCAGACGCAGATTTTTCACAGTTTTTTAGCTTACATGATTATAAAGGAAAACAAACAAACAAAGAAAAAATAATCAAAGTCTGCATTCCCCAAAAAGCGGAATTCTGAATCCAAGCTGCCTGTTTAATCAATTTTACAATACAAACTTTTCTTTTTTACAAATAGCCTCATAGGGATAGATAGAAGTTATAACTGGCACCTTTGGCACTCTAGAATGATCAACGTGCTAATATAGCTAACAGCTAGCTAAAATTAGCAGTAGCTTTATCTGCTATTGTGTATAAAACCATGCTGCATTCACATCATGTTGCAGAGTTTGGCACGACTTAGTTTTTATCTTATATTAGCTTGTGCTAGCCGTGTTTATGTTTCGGATCTGTAATAATACTGAATAAATGTATCAGATGCAATTTATTATAAAAATTAAACGATCCAAGGTCTTCCATTTTTTATGGTTTGAATTGTGTTTTCGCCAAATACAAAATCAATTCCATGAATTAATAACTAGTTGTAATTAGCATGCTGCTACAGGGATGATGGTAATTGTTGCTATTTCTTTTAGTAGTTTCTAGCACGGTGACGTTTTTGTGATTCGGAAAAATTCCTTTCAAAAAATGCCAGTTAATTCAACAGTGTATTTGAAATTTGTGGCTAACTCATATTAGCTTGTATGCCTAGCGAGAAACTTGCCTAGTGCAGACAGGTTCCTGTTTGCTTGCGATCTTAGTCTTTTTTATTTTTTTTAAACAAAAATCTTTAAATAAGTGGAGCTAATTCTGGCAAGTTAACAGAGCAAAATACATTTCAAGCATTTATACGTAGGATCATACTCTCATAGCATTAGCATTTTCCACTTATACAGTTTCGCAAAAACTTAAAGCCATAAAAAGTTTCCTCTGAGAAACCCTTGAACTAAGTTCTTCAAACCAAAGAGACTCTCCTCAGAAAAACTAACATGCTAACATGGCTAGCACGAAATGGAAACTAGTAGATAGTTAGAATAAGGTTGTTCATGCTAACTGTACTTGAAGTTTTTATTTACTGTCAGCCTACAGAATAATAAATACAGGTGAAGCTAATGGTTATAATTAGCATAATAGAATTTGTACACTTTTAGCTTTTAGCATTTTTCATGAACGAAACATTCCATTAAAATTATCGTAGTTTACGATTCTATGGCATTAACAAGCATGCTAACAGTTAACAATCAATCAAAGCTAGTACACACAATTAGCATGACTTCACTGGTATCCGCTTCCATGTATTGATGGCAATGTTAGCTTTTAGTTTAACAAAACATCGCATAAGGTAATTGACTGTAACAATATTCAAGTTTATAAAACAAATTATTTTATTACTTTATAAGTTTGAATCGATTTTAATAGCAAAACTGCTGGTAACGTTGTGTTTGTTTGTGCTTGTTTTTTCTAGCAAAATCTCATGTTTATTGTTAGCAACATTTAGCACAGAATGGAGCATAGTTGATTCTGAGGTAACGCGTAAAAATGCTAGCATGGCTAACAGTGTTAGCCACTAGTTAGCATGATGATGCTGTTTTCCTATGTTTTTGTGATGATCGGCTAATCATTTGAAAGTTTGACTCTTAAACTGGAATAAGAGAAAATGTGGAAAGAAAAAAAACCTTTGTGCACAGTTGCTGTTTTTGCTTAAGTGTGTAGGGTGTGTTTATATCTACAGTTATTGATGGAGGGATGAAGAAAGGGATAGAGGGATGCATTTCATTTCTGTGCTTCTGATTTCAGACTGAGTATCAGTTCAGCATCGTGCTTATGGGGACCCTCGAGTAGCTCCTTAGCGAACAGTGGCACCACCTACACACACACACACACACACACACACACACACACACACAGAATTAAAGGAGATGGATGGATAGATGGGTGAAGAAAAAATGAAAAGAGGGATATACAAAGAAAATCATGGATGGACAGAGTGAAAGAAGATGATAAAAGATGCTGGATGGACAGATGAAATGAAAGGAACAATATAGAGAATGGATAAAGAGAAAGAAATAAGAATGGTAGAGAGAAATACGTACATCAAAGAACAAGAATACAGATAAAGAGAGAGAAGATAAAGATGATGGAATGATAGGGAGGAGGATGAAAGATGATGGATGGGTGGAGAGAGAGAGAGAGAGAGAGAGAGAGAGAGAGAGAGAATGACATATTGGTGGGTTGGTTCAGTTTCACTCTGTGCTCTGTGGCTCCCTCTGCAGCCCATCATGTTTTATTACACACACTTAGACAGACACATACACACACACACACACACACTTAGACAGACACACACACGCACACACAGTAATATACAAACAAACAATACACAAACACAGTAATGCACATTCAGTACACACATTTACATGCATAGTGGCACAGACACAGAATAGAACACAAACACACAGTAATATACACACACAAAATAATAAATACACTAACTTACCCAGTATTACATATCACAACACACACAGTAATACACACATACACACCTTTACATGGCAGTGACACACACACACACTTAAGACTCTATCATACACTAGTAGACATTTACACACACACACGCAGACACACTTAAAACTGTATCACACACTACTAGACATTTACACACAACATACACAGCCTAATAGACATTTATACACACACACGTGCACGCACACACACACACAAACACACACAAACACTCAGTGAAAGCCCACCTGTGCTGTAATGAGTTTTTTGCTCTTGGGTTGACTTTTGTCAGGAAACTCCTCTCCAAAGCACAGGTCAATCACATAGCGTGGCCTCGGCCCCCCTGCCTGGATGTGCTGATGCAATTCTACACAATAATCATACACACACACACACACACACACACACACACACACACACACA
>JAOVYU010000024.1:2818648-2837924 GCA_025674565.1 Synodontis membranacea
GTTTTCCTGAGCATCTTGGAGAAACTGACACAGTTCTTCTGGAGATTTTGACTATCGCAATTGCTTCTTTTTTTTGCGGAAAAACCCAGGAGCCTTCATTATGCGTTTTTGTCTGAAAAGTGGTCTCTTAAATATGTTGCTTTCAAAAAAATTTTATGCTCACAATTATTATTATTAAAAGTAATGTTTGGGAATATGAATAATTTGTACTGAATCAATTAGGCAGAATTCATGAAATGTAATGTATAACACTGTTTGTATGCAAAAAAAATGGATGCCTAAGACTTTTGCACAGTACTGTATATCCAGGAAACTTTGAATAGGTAAATACAATAAAAAAAAAAAATCAATAATCCAGGCATATAATCTTGAGAATATTATGCCTACATAATTAATGTAGAATAAAAGTCAGGAGCCAATAATGGTAAAATATTTACTCAATTTTGTGTCTATTTCTGCATTTTCTTTTGAAATTTGAACAACATATTCAGGTTAAAAATATTTCCTCAACATAATCCCATTTCTTCCTGACTTTTCAAGCATCCTGCGTTATATCGATACTATAATATCTGCCCTCTTTTTTTATTTCATTTCTCTTTTTTATTCCGTCTCTTTTTCAGAGAGGTGTGTGTGGCTGATAGTAGTCGTGTGAGCGCAGCTACAGTAGCGAGTACGGCCATTGCTGCGGCACAATGGGCTGTTTCCCAGGTCTCTCTCTCTCTCACACACACACACACACACACACACACACGTACTGCAGATCAATTGTGGAAAAACTGAAATGAATCCAATGAAATTTTTTTTCTCCAGTGAATCATTTGCCCGACTCTGCTTAAAATTAAAATGACACCTTAAACAAAAGTCGGCATGTTTCACATCCAGAAACGTTTTCATATTTGGATAAAATTCTAAGCGATAACATGGTTTCCTGTCTCAATCATCAGCTTTCTGCAGGAGGAGATGCGAGTGCGTACCAGCAGGGGGCAGCAACATCTACGATCACACAGCAGAGGCCAGAAGGAATTGCCGCAGAAGCAGTCAGCTATCAAGGGGCCGGGGCTGTTCTTGGGACAGGCACCGTGGCGAATTCTGCCCCAGGGTTAATAGGTGCCTATGAAGTAGGGAATATTACTACAGGTGAGATACAGAAGGAAAATTCTGTACACTGTTGAGAATTGTTTTCAGTTGTACTTTACTAACGTGTTTTTTGTGTGTTTCTTTAGCTGCCCTGGTTCCCACGGTAACCGAAGGTGCAGTCGTCAGTTCTGCAGTCACACAGACGCTACCGCAAGTTGTCAGCACACAGCCAAACCAGGTACAACTATCCACACTTTCACTCACACCTTTACCTAAGCTAAAGCCTGGTTTATGTTTGTGTTGATATCTATGTGTGTCAGGGGGTTTATGGGTAAGTGACAGCACATTGGGGGTGTCATCAGTGTTGTTAGTTAGTCAGTTTAAGTTAAGATTAAGTTAAGAGTGACGTAGTGACCGTTTCATCAGTGGTTTCTGCCTAACAATGCAACAAATACATTTTGAATACAAATTTCTCCCCTATTTAAATGTCTGGTCCTTAACCCTGATCTTCACCCAAATTTTTAGTCACTTTGGATAAAAGTGTCTGCCATATGAGTCAATAGAGTCAGTGTCAGAATTATAAACCAGGCCTTAGTGTCATATAAATGAACAAAATTGCTGAATGATTCACTCGTTAACTCAAGCAAACCTTTAGTAAATGAATGCGAGTCATTTGCTAAACGATTCACTGAATTATTGACTTGTTCACTCAAGCAAACCTTCTTTTGTAAATAAGGGAGTCATTTAATAAATGATTCACTAAATCATTGAGTTGTTTACTCAAGCAAATCGTCTTTTGTAAGTAAATGAAACATTTGCTAAATTGTTGATTTGTTCAGTCAAGCAAGCTTTTTTTTTTATAAACGAACAAGTGAGTTATTTGCTAAATAATTCTCTAATTGATTCACTTTTTTAATCAAGCAGACCTTTTGCGAATGAATACGTGAATAAATGATTTGTTAAATTGTTGACAGATTTACTCAAACCTTCTTTTGTCTTCGCAGTGATTTTCAGTAACTATAGTAAAATAGCTTGTTTAACTGTGTGTGTGTGTGTGTGTGTGTGTGTGTGTGTGTGTGTGTGTGTGTGTGTAGGTAGAGATTGTTGGAAAACCTCAGCCTGCCACACCAGGAACAACTTATGAGCGTCAGCAGTACCGTGAGTTCCCGCTTTTTTTTTTTAGTTTTAGTTTTTAGTTCTGATAAATCCGAGGCATCTTCACTTTTTTTCCTTTCAGTGATGATTCATTACTGAAGATTGTTCTATATATATGACTGTTTT
This sequence comes from Synodontis membranacea, assembly GCA_025674565.1. Lineage (NCBI taxonomy): Eukaryota > Metazoa > Chordata > Actinopteri > Siluriformes > Mochokidae > Synodontis > Synodontis membranacea. The sequence goes on from JAOVYU010000024.1 coordinate 2,821,007, forward strand.
ATTATTATTTTTATACACAAGCTTTATTCATTTGCTTGATCAGTTGTATTTCTTCATTTCAGCTGATCCTGATGTGTCCACATATCAGTACGATGAAAGCTCAGGTTATTACTATGATCCTCTGACGGGACTTTACTATGATCCCAACTCCCAGGTAAAATATCCTCCCATTTTTTTTTTCCTACAACATTAAACTGAATATTATTCTGTGTATTTTTCAGGCCTGATCGTGATAGCAGTACTATTTTAAACTGACCAGATTTTAGCCTTCTCTGAGAGAGTGCTTTTACTTTCTTGGGTTGGGAAACACACACACAGATTCCTCTTACACAATTACATTTCGCACAGCCTGTAAAATATACAGGATTTACACTGTACTTGTTAAAACTCCGGTGTGAGCGTGTGATAAGGCACACACTCAGAGGTGTTCTAATAGGAGAATGCGATCTGATTGACGTTCTTTAGAGAGAGAAATACTTTAACGTAATGCATTAGGTGGAACTTAAACAAACCATGACTGTTAACTTCAGTTCTGAATATTTAAGGTGTGATGTGCAGCAGTGTTAATTTTGACAGCAAATTTTGATTTAGTTTTAGTCATGCTCTTTTGATGAAAATGTCATTTAGTTTTAGTCATAATTTAGTCATCTAAATTGTTTTAGTTTTAGTCTAGTTTTAGAATTCATAGAATTTTAGTCGGCTAAATCTAACGTTTTTATTTCATCTTCAGAAATACAAGGGAATCTAAAACATGGATTACCGTTTACACTTTATATTTTAGCCGACTCAAACTGTTGTTTTAGTCGGCTAAAATATAAAGTGTAAACGGTAATCCATGTTTTAGATTCCTTGTATTTCTGAAGATGAAATAAAAATGTTATCAATTTGTTATGGAACGGTATTAAGGTTTAAATGTGCAGTACACACTGGTATAGATTTTACTCATTCTGTTTGAACCAGCTGCATATGACTTTTCTTATGAAATGAAATAGCAAATGAAAGTAGCAGTGCAGAACCAAAGCACTACAAAAACAAGAGAGATAACAAAAACAAGAAAAACAAGAAATAAATACATTTTTAGCTTTATTTCAACTGTTGAAACTCTGAGTTCCAAAGAAAAATTGCAAAGAAAATGGCATCAGGGATCATGCTCTGTCTGAACATTTACAATTCTCAAATAATAAAATAAAAAAATATATATATATTTTCTCAAGATATCTTTTAGACATTTCAGTTGAATGTCTATATATATATCCAGAAAAAGACCTAGAATGCCATCAGGGAAATAGAGCAAAAAAAAAAGTCGTCTCCAAAGATTATATATGAAAGACTGTCAGAGGAAGTGCAACCGTTGTATTTGGAGTCAAGTTGTAAGTGCAACTTGACTCCTGTCTCAATCGACTAGTCGACTAGACTAACTCAAGTCCTCCCGCTTCAACAAACTAAAGTGGTTCTGATTGGATCTCGTTGTCGTGACTTTAGCAGGTTTTATTTCTCCCGGCCTGAGGGGGTGCTAGCGGGGGTTTTCACCACCAAAGAGGATAAAAGAAGAAGTGGCAGCAGCAGCTAAGCTAAAGACAATAGCATCGGTTCATGCTATCGAGAGAAACCCATTATAAAAATATAATGAGTCGATCTTTAATAAATGCTGAATTTTAGAAGATATGGCTTTAAAGGAAATCATCAAATTTAGTGTGGTAACAGTAGCATTGTTTCAAGCCACCATGTTGCTATGACGACAGTGTAATGAAGAGGTTTTATTCTTTATATATTGTAGTCCTTTGCTATTAGTTGCTATTTGCTGACACCAACACCACAGAAGGAGTTTGGTGTTGGAGACAGATATCTAACACTAATATCAATAATAACGTGATGTAAACAGAGACGTTTGATTTACCTCTTTTCCGTTTTTCTCTCCCTCAGTACTATTATAACCCTCACACTCAGCAGTACATGTACTGGGACGGAGAGAAGCACACCTACGTTTCTGCTCCTAACGATGGCACGGATCCTGCTGCCATGGCAACAACCTCTGACCTCTCCAGTTCAGGGAAGAACAAGAAGGACAAACCCAAAACCAAGACGGCACAGCAGGTGAGCCGTACCGAACGCTAGTCATTATACGGCGATATAAATAATATGGATCGGCATCGCTCACCGTGCGCGTTTGCGTACATTTCTGTTACAGATCGCTAAAGACATGGAGCGCTGGGCTAAAAGTATGAACAGGCAGAAGGAGAGCGTCCGCTCGGCCTCCTCCGCTCTCACGCAGGCCCGACTCGCAGACGAGCGCCGGGAATCAGCTAGTGCCGACGCCGGATACGCCATTCTGGAGAAGAAGGTGGAGTTTTGCGGAGTCATAGATGTTACGCGGGTCACTATTAGCAGCACTTGGTCTGTGCTCTGGGTTGAACAGCAGCATGTAGCTGAATGTCGAAGTTATTTCCTATTATTGCTTTCATTAGAGCGGCGATAAACAAAGTCGTTCCGCCGCCTTTCGTTTTATTCTCTCTGTTGAGGTTGTTAAGACAAAAATGCAGCTTGTTGCTGAAACACTGCACAATGGGAAGACTTTCCCATTGTGGAAAACATTACAGATACATTTTTATCCGTTTATGGCCACCGCACGCGACCCTTCCCCTTCTGATCAGTCTGATTTAAGAATTCAGCAGCACTGTGGAGTAATTGGACAATATAAATACGATCAGAATTCACTTATTGGATTCAGATATTATCAGATATTGGCTTGTGTATGTGTGTGTGTTGGATTTGATCTCTAAAGTGTTGATTATATTGGGGTTTTTTGTTACACAGGGTGCGCTGTCAGAGCGACTGCAGATTCTGACGGAGCACATGCAACATCCTGAAGAAAGAGAGGTGAGGAGGATTTTTATTATTTTTTATTTTTTACCCTAACAGATTAAAACGGAAATGACGAAGTAGTGGCAAATAACACCTACAGAATCAGTACCATAACCTGATTTTTTTTTTCCAGCTTTTATTCAGAGCGGGCGTACGTTTTTGTTTTATTTCATTAGAAATTAGGGATGTATTAATCAAAGAATTTTTTTTAAATTTTATTTTATTTAGTCACGTTTTTTTAAAGCTTTTTTGTCGTTGTTGTTGCTTGAATTTTACTGAGTTGTTATTTTTATTTTTAAAGCTTTTTTGTCGTTTTTGTTGCTTGAGTTTTACTGAGTTGTTATTTTTATTTTTTATGACTATTATTTTAACTTTTTTTTTAAATTAAATTATTCTTTACACACTGTCCTCGAGTTAAACTGTCCTTTTTTGTTTTATTTGTTATATTTGATTTCTATTTTTTTTTTTTTTTGCTTTGAATCCTGTATTTTCACATCTCGAACATTACTATTATTACTGAATAATGTGCAACATGACGCCTCTAGACTCTTTTAATCACTCTGTCTGTCCATTTCCTTATTTTGTTTGTGTGTGCTCTTCAGAGTTCTCCACCTCCTCAGAGTTCAGCGTCAGTGTACAGAGGAGAGCCGGATGGAGAGGATGAAAGAGGAGGAGAGAGGGATGAGAGGATGACAGACTGGGCTAAACTGGCATGTTTACTCTGCAGGAGACAGTTCCCCAGTAAAGAGGCTTTAATCAGACATCAGCAGCTCTCAGAGCTCCACAAGGTAAACATTTACTGCCATTCTATATCTATCTATCTGTCTATCTATCTATCTATCTATCTATCATTGATAAAAAAAAACATGGATATTAAATGAAGAATAAACAATAAAAATTCATTCTGTATTTGAGCTATATTTAATAGTTCATCTCCAAAACATGATAAATGCCAAATTCTCACTTTGTGCTTTAAATCAGTTGAATGCTGAATGATCCATATTACAAGCAAACGCTTGTTTAAAGACGCGAAATATTAGTTTCTCTGCAAAATAGATTTTATTAAATAATTAAAAAGCCCGAATCGATACACGATGCAAGGATCATTGCAGCCTCTTGCTCGAGAGCTTTATCAGTTTCACACCAGCTCCATTAGCAACAACTTAACACTTGTGCAGTTTTATTCAGTTTTATTCATTTTATTGTTGAATCTCTCAGTCATGCAAGACAGAGAATTTTTATTTGTTATTTTAATAGAATAATTAGTTATTTTTCAGTGGATTTTTTATGATATTTATGCTTCATTCTCACATGCATAGATGATTAGGATGTGTCTTAAAAATAGACACAAAATAGCAACAAGATGCGAACACCAGAAGTTGTCTCACACCCAAACCAGACTGGATCGTGTCAGCGCCAACTAATTAATATCCCAGTAACCCCAGTGCTTTGAAATGAAATGATTTACACATTTCTTTTACTTTTTAGCAAAACCTTGAGCAGAGAAGAGCTCGACAGGCACTGCAGGAGAGTATGGAGAGCCAGGTGAGCAAAACCCTCTTCCCTTCATTTAATTAACTTTTGTACTAGCGGTGTAATGATACTCTTGGGGTCAGAGTTTGATTCATTTATGCTTCAATTCAATTCAGTTCAATTTGATTCTCATAACTATGAAGACAAATGATGTCTGAAAAGACTCCTTTTTTTTTTACTTCTGAATTATAAACAGTGTGTATATAAAATGAAATGAGTGAAAATGAAATGCTAGGAAAAGAGGTAATGTATGTAGAAAAAAAATGTTACCATATATCATAAAAATGAATAAATAAAGTCTCTGGCCTCGGTAGAATGATCAACTGAAATCTACTGAGCTGTGTAGCAGTGCCTGAGACATCATTTAAAAAAAAAATAGAGCTCCAAAGTCGGCTAAAATGACCGTCTTCCGCATTTTAATAGCTGCTGAAGAGCTCTTTTGAATAGTTAAAACATGGTTATCTAGAATGTGTGTTGCTCGTTGTGATCCAGAGCTACGTAAGTACACGTGAATGCACCTAATGCTGTCATAGATGGAATGAGATCATGTGTGTTTTATGTAGCTTGGGACCTCTGGTGTTCAAACAGTGCAATTGCATTAGATGAATGGTGTTAATAGAATTGAATCACAATGTGAATCACTTAATTGCTCCCAAATGGAGCAAAAGAAAAGCGTCATTTAATTGACACTTTCTGGGTGGGAGCGATGATCTAGCGTCTCTCCCCTGTCAGTCACAGCACCGCCAGCCGATCGTGCGTCTCTGAGCTCACGTATGCAGAAGAGGGCGGATAGCGCTTTCCTGCAGTGTGAAGCAGCACGGGCAGCAGTTTAAAAAGATTGGATGGGTGGATGGCTTCATGTGCCTCACAGGAAACATTAGCCTTCATCCTCCCTGGTTGGTAACTGTTACATGATGGGGAGGAAAAAATATTGCTCATTTGGAAGCGAGGCAGAAATCCAATCTGTGCAGAGCACAAACTTTATTGTTATGAGACCCTGGGACTAGGATGGATAATTAAATGCAGTTTTAGAAATGATGCATTTTTAAGAAGGTCTGATTTTCATAAGATTTTGGTCTACATTTAAATTACAGCTCTACACTGTGAGCAACAAACATAACTTTTTTTAAAATCTCTCTTCTGTAGATGAAATACAGGAGCGACACACCAGACGCCAAAAAGAGGAAATACAGCCCCATGTGACAGCACACACACACACACACACACACACACACACAGCGTCAATATCATATCACACGGAGCCATAATTAACACTGTTACTAGTGTATTCAGATCGATTTCTTTCTCCCCCCTCGTATCAGATTATTTCACACACAGTCCAAATCTGCATTTCTCTTACTGTTAAATAATACATTCTTTATAGATAATAAGAATCCCTGAGGGAAATGTTGTGTGTGTTTGATAACTTTCACCACAGTGTGGTGTCTTAAAAATTTCAGCCTTTATTTTCTGGGGGGAAAAAAAAAAAAAAAAAAGAATGTCGAAAACAATCAGAAATAGTTTATGCTGTGAAGTTTTTTAGGATTATGAGTAAATAAAAAAAAATAAAAACAACTTCGTCAGTCATTTAGAATTTGTGTACAGATATGATATGATTCATTTCCCTAATAACAATTGTCCTTTTTTTAAAATTCAATACATTATACACCATATAAGGGTTTAATGATCATTGGAATTATTTTATCTTTTTTTTTTATTATAATTTTTTTTTTATTTGCGATGGCAAAAATATTCAGGATTGCAAAAGTGTTTCTTTTTTATTATAAAGAAATCATAGCAATATTTTCACTGAATGTGATGTCAGTGTCTGCGAATGAAATAGTGACATAGTGTGAAATTTCCTACGCTTTTGTGTGTAAAATTTCGACCTTGTCTATGCAGTAAGATGTGCGTTTAGTCATTTCAGTGAAAAATAAACACTAGAGACGTTTAATCTCCACGTTGTATATTAACATCTTTGTGCGTGAATTTTCTCGACGTTCAAATCATAAATAATGAAATTCACGATTTTAACGTTCTAGCGTTTTAATTTTATTTCATTGGCTAGCCTATGACACAAGTGAATCGTCCATGTTTTATTTCTTTTTCTAACAAAATATCAGCTTGTTTATTCTGAAACCTATTTACATTAAAACATATTACAACTAGCAAGAACAATCTATTAACCTTATATTAGGTGGTGATTTAAGCTAGTTAGATTTGGCTTAATTGATGTGGATGAATTTGGACTTGTGTTAATAAAACGTCCTCTATAAAGATAGTAGAAATAGTTCAGAATGAGCTGGAGTGTGTTACATTTGAAAATATATATCAAATAAGAAAGCCAATAGGAAACAAGGGCGTGTCTACTTCCTGGTTAAAAAAAAAAGCGATGCATACACATTTTCTCTTCAGGGCATATAGTCCATGTACATTTTACTGAACTGCTTTATGAGCAGAGATTTTAAAGAAAAAGAGGCAATGATATTAGCGTTCTTCATTCCTGTCTTGTTAATTGTTTATAAATGTAAAGCATTTTATAATGAATAAAAAATAAAGCATTGGACTGTGCTGTACAGCATTCAACAAGTGACTGATGAGAGTTTGAGCTTCTGTATCTCTTCACTGTGCTTGTATAATGTGTGTGTGTGTGTGTGGAATCATGTTCCATCGTGCGTGGGCAAAACCTTGATCCTGGCGAACGTTCTATCATTTCCGTCTTGCTTCCATCATACTGAATTTGACTTCACTTGGAAATGAGAAGTCTGAACATGTAATAATAATTAATAACATTATATAATATAATAATTAATAACATAATAATAATAACATATTCAAGCTACATAGTGGGGGGAAAAAAAACCACGGAACCCTACATGGAAGTGTGTGTTTTGTTTTTAATTCAAGAATAGTGAACTGTACGGTAAGTTAAATAGATGCGTCCAACTAATGAGCCTGTGTTGATTAAGGTAAAAGAAATACTGCAACAAACTCTGAAGCATTAAAGCAGGATTCGAAGAAAATTAGCTGCCAGATTGTTCCAGGCTTTATAGAGAACGTACGACGGTTGTTCTCTCTCTGCAGGTAAAATCCCACACAGCCACGAAGATGATTTCATCAGAAATGTGATCAAAGATAATATGATCCATTGCTTGACATAAACATTATTCTGTAAATGATTTGGATTTTTTTAATTCCAATTTCAACTGACACATAAAAACAACACGCATAAACATAGATATTAAATGGCAAATTTAAAAACAATCTCCTGGCTTATTGTGTTTACTTCACACACTGCTGACAACTTTTTCTGTCTTACCTTTACCCTAGTTACTGGGGTTTTTTTTATTTATTTTTTTCCTAATGGTGAGGTAGCTAACATTAAAGGTGCAGTATGTTGGGTTTAGGGTTCTATTAGCATGGGCAAACGTTTATTTATTTTTTTCTTTCAGACAGTCGGACATTACTAATTCCCCTGACATTGTAACATTCATTCGTTTATTAAAAAACAAAAAATAAAAACGCAGAGTGTAAAAAAGACTTGATTTAACATGGCTAGGTTTCATTATCTTCACCAAGAACAAAATCTCTGATTACCTTTGCAAGGCAATCCCATAACGGTGATATTAAAGCTCAGTGTGAGAGCTGCCGTGTCAGTAGCCTCTAAAGAGCGCCTTCCACATTTGAAATGCTTTGCCAGCAGCAGCGTGAATCTGGAAAGAAGAGGATCACGCTTATTATTTAGCGCAAGAGAGCGTGACTGTAAGCACTTGGAAGTACGCTCCAGGGACCTGACGGCTATCACACGCTCTAATACATGCTGGGAAAAGGGTGGGGCATTCAGGTCGGTCAGTCCTACATGGTGGACCTTTAAAGTGATGTAAAGTGATGTTTGTTCTAGGCTAAATTAAATTGTGCGATATTTCAGAGGAGTACTGGTATTCTGTGATTAGTAGAGGTGAACATCAGGTTTCTGGACATCATAAAACAATAAAATAAAATAAAAACAATACAATTCTTAAGTCAATGATACATACTTGATAATACGACAGAATATGTGATGACACATTGTCAATATTTTAGTTTTGCTCACATATAAAACTGTTGTTTTTTATCAGTTGAGTTGTGTTTTAGAATTTGATAAAAAAAAAAATTTTAGCATATGATTCAATTTAGTAGCAATCAATATGTAGAAAAAAAAATTAATTCATGGATGATGATGATGTAGACAAGAACTCTTCAAAATAGCAGACTTGTGGTCAAATAACCTTGCTAGCTTCATAAATTATTTACACATCAGTTAAAAAAATGATGATCATTGTAGCATCGATTGATTTTAGTTCCTCAGTGTAAGGAAACTTGCTAATGCTGGAAAAGTTGGCTTGCTAGTTTAAAGTTTTTAGCATTACGTGAAAGAGAAATTAAGTAGTGTATTTAGAGGTATTCTGTTGTTATATAAATATTCTACTCGTTAAATAAAACTCAAAATTAATCTAGCTAACCTGAGCTTAAGTACATAACATCATGGCTTCATGTTTCTGATGTGACTCTTAAGGGCTGGTTTCACCTGCTTGAATTCATCAAAACACACACAACTTGTTTTATTCACAACCCACCAGTCACGCAAATTATGGGCCATTTCTTTTATTTCGTTTGTTTCAGATAAAAATCGACATGATCACTGCACGCGTAGCAATGATGACACAAAGCGAATGGAATAAACATTCAGGCGTTTGCATTGAAAAAATGTGATTTTTTTTTTCATTTTAAGTTCGGCTTTTGTACAGCGCATGCGTTTGGACACAACACACAACAATGACGATACAGAAAAACACAATGCCGTCGTGATACATTCAGATTAAAAAAATAATAAAAGGTCCATGTTTCCCAGCATGGAGTGATCAGCAAGGATTAACTTTAAAGGAACATTCCACGTTTTTCTTTTTTTTCCCTTTCTTTCTTTTAAAGCACTTATTTTTTGCGTTTCATCGTGTTTTAAAATGATCTTGTGTAATTTGTGCTTGTAAAGTAAGATACAGGACAAAAATGACCTCTAGCATCGTGCTAAACTGGGGGCTATCCACTTGTCTTACTCATTACCGACGTTAGACTCGTAGCTTCAGTGCAAAACTAAAGAAGCTGTGTTTGGGATAAAGATTTGATGTGATTTTATTTATTCTTATTAAACACAGCTTCATCACTTTCTGGCTGTAAGACGGAAGTAACACCACGAAGATTGGAAAATGCAGCCTTATTTTATATTAGATATTAGTAAACTACTATAAGTAGATTTTATCAGTTTCTTCTACACCTTTGGTAAAAAAAAAAAAAAAAAAAGTAACATCAATACTGTTAATTAAAATATAAAAAAATTATTGATATAATTAAAAAAATGATTTAAAAAAAATGTATTTGATTGTATTATTTAATACAATTATAATCAATTTTAATACCACTTTATCAACCTTGGTTATCAGTTATACCACAGTGCCATTGAGTTCTCTAATCTGATTGGTCAGAAGCTGCTGTGATTCCTTCTGGTCAGTTTTCTCTAGCATAAAATCAGTGCAACTTGACATTCTTTATAAAAGATAAATTACAATTCTTGGCAGGTTATTGTGGTATAAGAGGAATAAAGAACACACATCGGGATGTGCTGTTATTGGAAAATAATAACTTCCATTTATCCAATAACAACTTCCATAATTGTCTACAGTAACTCTGAAACACGTCAGGCCACTTTGCACGAATCTGTTTCTTGGGCCTCTTTTATGAACCTTGTAGTAAAGTTGCGTGTAAATGTCAAACATGAACTAAATGATAGATTTATTATTATTTATTTTTTTTTTTTTACCAGATTTACAGAGCATTCAGAAATTCAGATTTTCTAAAGTGCACAGTTCCAACACAGCTCATTTGCATTTAGCGACGCCCACAAATCTCCATAAAAGGTCAAGTGCACAGACCTACAGAGCACGAAATGAAGGCTCAAGGTAAAGCCTGAAAAAAGTCATGGAAGATATTTTGACTCACTTCTAAGCCAAGAAAATGTTTGAATAATAATAATAATAATACATTTTAATTAATGTCAATAATTTAAAAAAACGACAACGATTTTTCACATAATGTTCTTAATGGTACGTAGTGAACTAGCATGAGGCTGGGTTTTTGATCGAGACTCCAAAGCACTTCTTTAAGTCACCCTGGACAAAGGCGTCTGCTAAATGCTGTAAACTTTACATAAATAAGCGATTTAAACTGGACAGTATATTCCAGAGGTAAAAGTGCAGCACGTGTAAATTTGAACAAACTCAGGAGCACGAGTAGAATAAGAACGTTTGTCAGAATTGATCAGATTATCACAAACACCAGATTTCTTGTGGAAACGCTTGTGCTAACGATTCAGAAATAAATCTATCCAGGTCATTTTTGCATTGCATGCTTTTTTTTTTTTAATAAAGACACTAAAATCATTTTAAAACACTGAAACCTTTTTCTTAGGAAAAAGTGTAATTTTCTGTTGATTCATGGTCTTGTAATGCAGTTCCTAGTAAAGAACGTTGTCACATATTCAAATTTCAAACATCAATGATTCTTTTGTCATTCTTTATTTTTTCTGTATTGTATGCGAGTTTAAAAAGAGAACAAGCTTCAACTTTTTTTTTTTTTTTTTTTTGCTCATTTAGGGTCTAAAGGTCTGAGTGCACAACCAACCGCTGCTTTGTATTTATCAGTTATTAGAAACAAATCAGATTTTTTGTACATTTTCCAAGTTTGAGTACTATGAAGAACTATATCACATTACATTAAATTACATTATATTACATAGTGTTTAATAACTGCTGATATTCGGTTGTGCACTCAGTGTTGGACCGTTTTCATATTTATGTCTGTCTGGGGTTTTTTTTTTTTCCTCCCCTTTCAGACATCAGTTTGCTTTTGCACAGATAGTCAGACAGTTGGACATTACTAATTCCCCTGACATCGTAACATTCATTCATCTAAAAAAAAAAAAACAACAACAAAAAAAACAGTGCTATGGGACTAAAACGCAGAGTGTAAAAAAAGGCAGCTTGATTTAATATGGCTAGGTTTCATTATCTTCACCCAAAACACAAAATCTCTGCACCGATAATCGTTATATGATGTCCTGCGATAATCAGCATAGACAGTGTTTCTAGCATGGATGATATCCCTGGGAGGAGTCTGCCTAAGCAGGCCATGTCTTCTGAAGACCTTCGCAAGGCAAACCTATAACCCATAATGGTGATATTAAAGTTCAGCACATGTCTAATTTTGACCTGTACACACTTTACATCAGTACTAGGATAAATTCAGAATCATAAATCAGGGTTTAAAAGATGTTACTGCGTTGTATTTCGATGTTTTCACCAGATATGTTCATCTGCACATCTTTGTTTCAGCATTATTTCCGTAAAAAATTCTGAAAATTGTTTGTTCTGGACTATCTAATACCTGCATTTTGGATGATAAGTAACTGAACGCTCCTAACATTTAGCGCTAAACTCTGATCATTAACAAGATCACTGAGCCTCCAGAGAAGAAAAATTGTCAGTCGAAAAAAATGTCCTTCCTGATTTGTGTCTATTTTGTTGCAGTAATCTTGTTCAGTTTGTTGTCGGCCATCTTGAAAGCCCTCTAAATTCTTTGCTCCCTTCTGCTATATAGAGCACACTTCCTTTCCTGGAAGTTCTATTACATCATCTGCATATTCATCTTTCACAGAGTTTGTAATAAAAACTCCAGATTTAAGACACACCTAGTGTCATTTACGGTCACCTTTTCTTTGTCTGGCTGCCGGCAGCCTGGATTCAGAAATGATTGTTATTCTTCAAAGAAAACTATTTTTTTTTTTAAAAAAAGAGTCGGATCTTACTACAGTTTCAGGTAAATTCACAGCACGAGCGTCAGTGGATTAGGACTGATAGCTCTGAACAAACTTGGATTAGTTAGAATTTAAAATGAACCCTTCCATATTTTTGTAATGTAATATTTTGTTAACCCCCTCTGACTGAAGGCACAATTAAAAAAACAAAACTCCATTTTCTGCTTTTCCAGGAAACCGGTGAAGACAATTCACCCCAAGTGTGCGGTGCTGCTGTTGTAGCGATTTGGTCCTCCTATAAATAAAAATGGAATATAAAATGGATATAAAAAGGAAAATACTCTGCAATTTAACCTGTAGCATTCATATACACAGTTAAAAGAACAATAAAACAAAAACAAATCTAAAACACATGTAGAAGAAATGATTATGCTGTGAATGATGTTGGTTGGGAACATACCTGTCCTCTTGTGCTTCTTCTAATGATCTGTATCGGAGCTGAACACCTCACCACATTCTGAAGTGTGTGGGAGAGAATCTGCACGCCTTGATGGACTGCATTCAGCAGGAAACCTGACATACCGGGCAAACACAAACCTCACTCGTTAATCCTTCCTGAAACCCAAACATCAAACCAGTATCACTATCCACCAGCCTCTACCACTCACTGGAACCAAAACACTCGACCCCTAACACCTAAGGTACCTACCTACCCCTCAACGAATCCAGAACACTAAACCACTAACCACAAACCCCCAACCTTTCGCTACCTACTCCAACACTCACTTAAACCCAAACAACCAACCAGTGTCACTATACACCAACCACCACCCCTCGATGAAACCAAAACACTCAACCAGTACCACTACATACCAACTCTCAGTGAAACCTAAACACCAACCCCTAACACTACTTGCCTACCTACTGTATCCCAACCCTTGCTGAAAAACAAACACCTGGTCAGTACATGCCAACCCCAAAGACTCACTGAAGTGTAAATACTCAACTACCCACAAACCCCCAACCCTCGCTGAAACCCAAACACCAACCCCTAAACACCACCTTCCTTCTCTAACCCTCACTTATCCCCCAAACAACAACCCCTAACACTACCTACACACCAGCCTCAGACCCTCACTGAAACCCAAACACCAAACCAGTACTACTAAACACCAATCTGAAAGCCTCACTGAGACCGAAATACTCAACAAATACCTACACCTAACCCTTGCTGAAACCAAAATACCACCCCAGAACCCTCGCTGAAACACACACCCACCCAGTACCACTACACATCAAGCCCAAACCCTAACCCTCTCTGAAACCTAAACACCTGACTTGACACTACACCGACCCAACCGCTAAGACCCCCACCAACCCTAAATCCTTGCTGAAACACCTGACCTGTAACATTACTCACAAACCCGCTAACCCTTACTGAAATTCAAACATCTGACCCCAATACTATGCAACAACCCATAATTCTCTCTGAAACCCCAACACCGGATCCCTAACACTTCCCCCCTAAACTTGGTTGATGTTGGAATGTTTGGTTATACTTCTCCCAAGCATTTTCACAAAGCACAATGCACACTTGAGCATGCTAACAGAAATTAAATCAGCGTTAGCTGCGGAAAATTATCTCTTACCTGCTGCGAGTGGGACTGTAGGCTCCAGCAAAGGACTTTTGAGACGTTGGGGTCACGTCTCCATCCGCTTCACTCTCACTCCGCCCCAAATCTGCATTAACGTGCCAGTTTGTACCTCCGCTAGCTGTAGAGGACACTGTAACAGGACAAAAGGTAGAAAGAATGGCATAATGATGATACAGGAAATGTATCCATAATAGCACAAAGTCCACACCATACTACATTCTAGGCTACCTGGCTTTAGCTTGCTAATTTAATTGCCTGTGTTTGAACACTGCACACTTTCTTGACTCATACATCAGCTATGTAGCAAAGAATTTTCTATCTGATGCATTAAAAGAAGGTTGCGGTGGATGCTGTGGTTACCTGATGAATAAGAGCTGGTCCTACTGGATCTGCTAAATGGAGCTGGTAGTGTTTGATATCCCAGATGATGTTGGCAGCCTCGGTCATATTCATAGCCGTAGACTGGCCTCCGACCTGCAGTGTTGCGGTTGTACCATCCTCTAAGATGCTCTACAACTAACGCTTTCTGCATGCTTTTAGCCAAAAGTTCATTCCTGCTCCTTGGAGGTCTTAACGTTGCATAGGGATTGTGCACCATCCCGTAATTTTTGCTGCGCCCGTTTCCGTGGTATCCGTGCGCATGGTATGAGGGGTTGACATTGTAGTGTCCTTCGAGTTCATTCTCGTATACATAAGCACCATTAGCGCTTGCATTAGTGTAGGGCTCATAGTCAGCAGTGGCATAGCTAGGAACGTAATATGCAGCAGGGCTGTACGGTGTGCGAGACTGAGTGTGTGTGTGAGCATGAGTGTGTGTGTGGTGGGGCACCAGGTTTGGCATGCTGCCCGTGCTGTGTTGGTGATGGAGGGATGAAGGGATGAGGTACGGAGGAGTGGAAGGACATGGAGGACCGAAATCGGCACTGGACACACTTGTGCAAGATGAACAGTCGTCCAGGACCTCACTGCTGTTGCTGCGGCGACCTGGAAAAACGGATCTCTCCGAACCGGAATAACAGAGGAAATGAGACTGAGACTCCAGGCTTCCACTGCGATGCCGGAATGCATGGGCTGGATCCTCAGACCTGCCAGTTTAATAAAGAAATTACACTGGGATACACTAAGCTTTAAAGGGACAGTAGCTGCTTAAGTCACAAATTTCAAAATGTATCTGTACCCAAGCTGGCTGCTGCTGTAGGCGTTACGGGTCATGGCGAGGGTCTGTGCGACGTTGTTGAGCTCCGCCTGCCTCCGAGGGACGGTTTTATACGGACTGCTGCTGGACGAGGAGGCATCATGAGAGGTGTAGTACAAACCAGACTGAACATCACACTCCAGTCTACAGGCACAAGAAGGAAACACAATACAAAGGAGACACATTCATAAAAAAAGGAGGACACATTCATAAAAGCAGGAGACATGGCATTGAGGACACACACCTGCTTAGCGCAGTGTCATGGTGTGTGTCACTCTCAGAGGATCGTCGCTGCGTATCGTAGTCCAGGCTGACCGAAGGAGGAGGATTGAGTAACGGAGAGCACTGCAGGGAGCGAGATCGCCGCCTCTGACTAACATCGTCTGCACATACACATGGCACAACCAATCAAAAATGACATTTGCGGCAAAAATGTTATTTTTTATGATATTGATGATGTGAGAAAAAAATATCATATCATGATATGATGTAGGTTTCCTAAAAACAGAGCAGTGTTGCGTTTTAAAATAAACTTTATTATAAATAATTAGCTTGACATTTTTATTGAATGTCTACAAAAATAGATGATGATAGATGTGTATTGGGATGTAATATAAAACTTATGTATTAGGATTGTATTGTCATCTTGCCAGCCCTAAGTAGACATTTTTTTTGTACTCTTTTCAGTGAGCCATTTGAATCTGTTCATTCAAATTGATTCATTCAGATTCTTCAATCAATTAGATCAGTTGCCAGATTTGCCCAAATGACCGTTTGTTTGATTTAACAAATAATCATTAATATTCTGTCTAATTTCCTAATCTGCTTGTATAGTCATGTTTAGAAGAATGATTTTTCAGCCCAGTACAGACTGCAGGACTTTCATGTGCCAATTTGTAGCTGTTTCAAAGACAGATAAACGTATAAACCGACATAAACTCTACACAAAATATTTGATTATCATGAAGTTGTTATGGATGGGTATAGAAACGTAATACTTTGGCATCCATGTTTGCAAATTTAACGTCGTCTATTTAGTAGGCTGCTAAATTACACGTAGCAGAAATGTGTACTAAGCCGCTAACATAAATTGTGTTCATGGTATAGATGTATAGCTACGAACATTGTGTTTCGCTGAACAGCCTGAATGTCTGTAACAGAATACCTAGCATGACTTAGCAGAAATATGTCATACTTAGCAGACTAGTGGAAATGTTTAGCAAACTGCTGAGGTAAATATTTTCCTCTTAGAATAAATTCATGTTGTGAAAATGTCAACAAAGCTAATGTCTCGTAATGCAAGCGGCAGAAACCCTTCAAAAATAAACGAGCAGGCTTTTTAAATGAATATCTGTGGGGAAAATGTTTACCCGGGTTGCTAACTTAAACCGTGTTAGGATGTGGAAATGTTTTACACTGCTAAAGTGAAGGTTTGTAGAGTTTGCTAGCTGCTCAGGACATTCAGAAGAGTGATGAATTTAATGTTTAGGTGCTATAGTAAACTTTTAGGCTCCTGAAATGACAGGTTTTTAGATTTATTTTTTCGCTTACTGTCATCCAGAGGAAGGCTGTCAGAAAGAGAGCTGCATTCTGACTGACACAATTCTTCTGTAAAAGAGAGAAAAATATCGGTATTAGTTATATATAGCAACGTGTGTGTGTGTGTGTGTGTGTGTGTGTGTGCACGCCTTTGGGATTCACTAAACCTGAAGAGACATGTTACGAACAGACAGCAGACATTTCATCAACACAACATGTAAGAAAACTCCACCAGCATGCTTTAGGATAAACACATGAAGATTCACTTTGCGTTCACAACATTCACTT
>JAOVYU010000024.1:2901684-2912059 GCA_025674565.1 Synodontis membranacea
TATAATTGCACAATACCAGAACTTTGTCATGGCTATCTTGTAAGTAAGCACATTTTGTGTGTGTTCTGAGATTAATGCACAACAGATGTATTTTCACAATGTGCGATTTTTGATTGCAAGAAAACAACACATCAAGGTGAAAATCGTAAGGATGCCTTTAATTAATTGAAATTTCAACCCTAGAGTGTTATTGAAAGCTACATTTTCATTGGAGGATAAGTTTTTCATTTTTATGTTGAAAATCAAGGTCAATAAAGTTACCATATACAGTAGTTACCATATATGGTTCCTCGCTGGTCTAGTGGAAACATTTTCCAAAAAGTGTATATATAAATTATATTTTTAAAATGTACAAAAAACACTTAAGCTTATAGGAACGTTTATTTATTCACAAAATTCAAATCTCAAATTTCCATGTGGTTCTATAAGGCCATTTTCGATGTCTGTACCAAAGGTACCAAATATGGTTTCCTTCAAAATATGGCTTAGGTCTTAAATTACCACAAACAGTCTTGCAATCAAACCTACATCAGAAAATCAGTTGAAAACGTCAACAAAATAGACCTATATATATAGGATTTCTACATTTCTGTAAAGTTGCCTTGTGACAATGTCCAATGTTAAAATACAAAATTTATACAAATAAAATTGAATTGAAATTGGACTATAAAGGGTTAAAGCTAGTTACTGCTAAACATCAGTAGTTAAATAATTGATGTTCTATAGATGATCTAGCTTTGTAAGAAGCTTCTATTACTTTTATTATTACTTGGTTACGTATTTGAGCAATACCACACGAGAAGGAGTACACGGCTGTAAATCTTTCTGTCATTGTTAATCACAGCCGTGCTAATGTTCAGTACAACAGCATAACTTCGAATGTGGTCTTGCTTTATTCGACAGTTCTATATACAAGAAATTAATATCGAGTGACATTTTGGACACAATCTGGCCAAACGTTTTGTTTATTTTTGCTCCGCTTGTGAAAATAAACCCTGAAGAAGCCACACACACTTTACAGCATGTCGGCTTGCTAGCTCACATTGAGATTTTCTATTTTAAATCAAAAAATATTTAAGTTCCTGGAAAGTATCATTTGCCATGTCTGCTGATGATGTTAACACTACCGTAATAACTGTTTCGAGCTTGGAAGTGGAATTTTACTATGATATGATAAAGCAATATTTAGCTGAATCGAAACGGAAATGCATTTTTTGCATTTAAGTCACATGACCTGACATGAAACGGATGGAAATGGAAATGCTACCTTTCTGAAAAGGCTTCTATTTGCATGAAACTGCTGTGGATCACATGGCTGTCATATGCATACAGTATACAAGAACAAAATTAAGTGAAAATAGTACATTTTTACATGTTCCACCATGAGGAAACTTAACTGGCTAACTAGTTAATCTAAGCATTCCTAAGAAGCTAAGATGTTAAAGATAGTATTTGGTTAGTAAATAGTTAGCTTGCTTGGTAGTTGACATCGAACACCCACTAAAATAAAATATTTAACCTTGTACTTCAGTCTAAATGAACTGTGATGGAGTGCTTCCTCTAGATGGAGTGTGTACACTTTAATTAAGCGAATAAAAACGCTCCATCATTCCACTGGAGAGGTTGGAACACACACTCACTCCATCATCATTCCTTCCAAACACCTCCTGTATGTCTGAAACTGTGCCCTATTCACTATCCAGTGCACTGTAGTTTCGCAATTTAGTAAACATATCTGAACCTGTGGCGTCCATATGACCTACTCGAGCACTTTGTAGGGAGCAGGAATGCCAGGAACGTCATTTAGATACTAACAAAGGAGTAGAGAGTTTGTGTTCATCTGCCCTAACTTGTCTTTTTTTTTATAAGAAGAATATGGAATTATATTTATTAAAATGAAAGAAAAGTTCAATTAAATAGGGCATTATGAAGGAAATAAGAATGCAAATAAAAGAAAAATATATGCTAATTATGAAAATACAGTAAAGGAATAAAACTACGGTGGCCCATAAGGGCAAGGTGCTAAAAAAAAAGAAGAAGTCAACTTTAAATAAAAGAAGTCAACTTTAAATAAAAGAAGTCAACTTTAAAAATAAGAGTCAACTTTAAATAAAAAATGACAAATTTAAATAAAAGAAGTCAACTTGAAATAAAAAATGTCAACTTTAAATAAATAATTTCAACTTTAAAAATAAGAAAGCCAACTTTAAATAAAAAATGTCAACTTTAAATAAAAAATGTCAACTTTAAAAATAAGAAAGTCAACTTTAAATAAAAAATGTCAACTTTAAATAAAAGAAGTCAACTTGAAATAAAAGAAGTCAACATTTAAAATAAGGATGCCTCCATGATCGCTCTGCTCACAGGGGATGCCCTCGAATGGACTTCTGCTGTCAGGGAAAGCGGAGGAGAATCCATTTCATCAAATGTTTCTATTCCTTGTTTAAGCCAGTGTTTGATCACGCACCAGATGAGAAGGAGGTGGGCGACAAACTTATGAGCATGAAACAAGGTCAGCGGAGGGTGGTGGTGTATGCACGTGAGTTTCGCACACTCGCGGCGGATGGAATGAGATGGCGCTCAAAAGCGCGTATCGCCACAGGCTCAACGATGACATATTAAAGGAATTGGCTTGCCACGATGAGGCAGCCAGCTTGGATTCTCTCATCGACTTGTCTATATGCCTAGACAACTTGCTGCACGAAAGACGCACTCCACGCTCCGATTCACCTTTTTTCAGCTGCTGTCACCTTCAGTACCGAGCCCATGCAGTTGGGTCATACTAAAGTCTCCCCATCGGAATGAGAGCGACGGCGCAGAAACTCTTTGTGTTTTTACTGCGGAGAAAAAGGCCATTTTCTCCATGGCTGTGAGAAACGCTAGCTCTCATGCAGCACTAGGGCATCTCAGGTAAACTGTTTCCATCACTGCTCCCCTCCTCCATTTAAATTACCTGTGCAAGTTATGATTTCAGATAAAATTCATGTTTTCACAGCCATGATTGACTCAGGAGCCATGGGGAATTTCATTGACCACTCCACGGCTCTCAAGCACAAGATTCCCCTCATTCATTTTAACAACCCGGTCAAGATCAACGCCATTGATGGAGGTCCGACTGGTGGAGGGCATGTTCACTTCTGTACTCAACCCTTACCACTCACTGTGTGTAGCTCTGGAACAACTCCGGGAGGCTACCATATTCTCCAAATTGGACCTTAGGAGCGCCTACAACCTGGTTCGAATTCGAGCAGGAGATGAATGGAAAATGGCCTTCAGCACCAGCACCGGGTACTACCAATACCAGGTAATGCCGTATTACCTATCTTGTGCTCCGTCAGTATTCCAGTGTCTCATAAATGATGTGTTACCTGAATTTTTGGGGAGATGTGTGATAGCCTACATAGATGACATTCTGATTTATTCACCTACCCAGGAGAGTCACATCCAGCACGTACGCCAGGTGTTACAAAAGCTACGTGATCATCAGTTATACATCAAGGGAGAGAAGTGTGAGTTTCATGTACCTAAAGTGATGTTCCTGGGCTACAAGATCAGTAAACGAGGCATCTGCATGTACAACGTCCAACGCCCACAAAGGTAAAGGAATTGCAGAGTTTTCTAGGCTTTGCTAATTTTTACAGGAGGTTCATACGCAACTTCAGTATGGTGGCTGCCCCCTTGACGAACCTGCTTAAGAAGAGCACCAATAGTCTCCAGTGGGACGCCTCTGCAGAAGAGGTGATGCGAAAACTGAAGACAGCCTTCACTACGGCGCCCATTCTGAAACATCCAGACCCCAACAGACATTTTATAGTGAGTATATCTGAGCAGGAAGTGAGAGCTGTGTTGTCTCAACGTTCAGGTGACCCAGAGAAAATGTATCCTGTCGCAATGTGCCCTGTGGCAACAAGGAACTCCTAGCAGTGAAGCTGGCCTTGGAGGAGTGGAGACACTGGCTGGAGGGGGCCAAACATCCATTTTTGGTGCTCACGGATCATGAGAACAGCCAAACGACTGGCCAGGTGGGCACTCTTCTTTAATAGGTTTCACTTCATGATTTCGTACAGGCCCGGCTCCAAGAATACCAAGGCCGATGCGTTGTCACGTCAGTTTTCAACCACGAGAAAGGAAGAAGCACCCAAGCTCATATTACCCGAACACTGTGTCATCCACACTATCACCTGTTACTTCGATCAGGAATTGGAGAATGCCCGTCCTTATCACATGCCAGAGGAGGACCTCCTGGACGCTCCTATGTAACTCCCCGGTTCAGAAGGCGGCTGATAACCTGGGCACACACCACCCCAGCAGTGGGCCACCCGTGCACATGTAGAACACTAGAACTGCTCGAGGAGAAGTACTGGTGGCCTGGTATGGCGCCTGAAGTCAACTGGTATGTCACATCCTGCTTCACATGTGCTAAAGCTAAGGTACCCCGTTCGTTCCCTGCTGGAAAGCTCATGCCTCTCCCGGTGCCCCAACGCCACCTGGTCACACATAGCATTGGATTTCCTGATGGACCTACCGGTCTCTAAAGGTAATACTGTTATCCTGGTAATCAATGATCGATTCTCTAAAGGTGTCAGACTCATTCCTCTGCCTAGACTCCCCGCTGCCTTCGAGCTGGCAGAGTTACTGTTCCAGCATGTGTTCAGGTATTATGGCATCCCAGAAGACATCGTTAGCAACTGAGGACCACAGTTCACCTCCCAAGTCTGGAATAGCTTTATGGAGAAACTGGGTGTCACTGTCAGCCTCACATCAGGATATCACCCACAAGCTAATGGACAGGTGGAGAGAGCGAACCAGAAAATAAGAAGGTTCCTGCGCACCTATTGCACGAACAATCAGGGTGAGTGGGCTCGCTTTCTTCCATGGGCGGAATACGCCCAGAATTCTCTAAAGCTTTCAGCTACACTTCTCACCCCTTTTCAGTGCATCCTAGGGTTCCAACCTCCTCTGTTCCAGTGGAATGCCGCCACCACTGAATCCCCAGCAGTGGTGGGTTCGCAAGAGCGAATGGGTCTGGGAGCAGATTCACGTCAGACTGGAAAGGGTGGCAGAAGTCATCAAATAGCACGCAGATAAGAGGCAAGGGGACACCCCCAGCTTTAGACCAGGCGTCAGAGTGTGTCTCTCGACCCGAAACCTCCAGGGGGCATGCCTGGGTGCCACAAACTAAACTCCCGGTACAGGGAGTCGTCAACCGTCAAATCAACCTGGTAACATTCAGACTCAAATTGCCTAATTTCTGGAGAAACTCATGTCTCATAGCTCAAGGCGGTGGTACCCGGACCCCTAGATGAGGGCACCAATCCACCAGCACCCCAATCCATTGAGGCACAGGACACATATACCGTCAGGACCATACTACGGTCTCGCTGGAGGGGAGGCCATCTTCAATACCTGGTGGACTGGTAAGGCTATGGCCCAGAGGAACAATGCTGGGTGAAGGCCTAGGACATCCTGGACCCGCTGCTAACCGACCGCTGTTCCACAGACTCCACCCAGACCAGGCACGCCCCAGGGCCAGAGGACGTCTACATAAGAATTCTGCTCCTGGAGTGAGCTCCTTGAGGGGGGGTTCTGTCAGGCTCTCGCCGGACCAAAGACCCCCCAACATAGGGCTACGCACCCAGGACTACAATGCACCTCCGCCACAAACTACAAATATATATACAAATATGGCTGAGACGTGCAGGCGCACTGACTCTCCCGAATACTAATGAAGTTCACCTGAACTTCATCACACACCAGTATATAAGGACTCTGGACACTCTGGACGCTGTTTGTTGTGAAGCAATAGCCATATCCGTTGTGTGTTAATGCCAAGCGGTTTCTTGATTCTGCCTTTCTGTGTTATGACCTATGCCTGTTCTCTTGACTACGATTATTGCCTAGCCTCTCCTCCATTGCTACCGTGTCTGATTATCTGCAAATTCAGTGTCTGCTCATGTTTGGATGTGTGTATTACCCGATCTGATTCTGCTTGCTCAGTATCTGCTCTTGTTTTAATGTGTTTAACGCCTGATCTGATGCTACCTGCACAGTATCTGCTCATGTTGGGGTTTTGACTTTTCCCGGTTTGATTACTCTGTCTGTTGTCCTGGGAATTATACAATAAACTGTTCTTACTTACTGCATTTACATCCTACCCTGGTCTGTGTCCTGAAAAAAGGAAGTCAGTTTTAAAAAAAAAAAGTCAACTTAAAAAAAAAAAAAAAAAAAAGAAGTCAACATTAAAAATAAGGAAGTCAATTTTAAAAAAAGTAAACTTTAAATAAAAACTGCCAACAAAAAAGAGAGCTCTATTTCTGGTGAAAGTTGCAAGCTTCTTTTTTAATAATAAGACTTTGTTGTTTTTAAAGTTGACTTCTTTAATATAAAATTGACATTTTTTATTTACGCTGACGTCCTTATTTTTAAAGTTGACATTTTTGTATTTAAAGACTCCTTTTTATTTTTTATCACCTTGCCCTTCTGGACTACCGCATAAAACTGACAAAAATTAATTACAGTTGTTTAATTTGAATCCATTATTTACAATGTATTCATGTTCTTCACATAAATTAAGTATTTATTTCAGTATGCCTTCATTTATGTACTTGATAGAAATTTTCATTTCAAATATCTTTATCCACATCAAAAAGTTTTCACTTCAGACGCGTATCAAATTACCAGAGATGAAATTACACTGCTCTTTTACACTGTAATTTAAGAGAGAAAGCGTGTGTGTGTGTGTGTGTGTGTGTGTGTGTGAGACAGCTTTCCTCAGGCTACGCAGTTACAAGGCAGAAAGAGTGTTTGATGTCCTGATGAGACTGCAGGTGCTGGCAGGGAATCATGTGTGTGTGTGTGTGTGTGTGTGTGTGTGTGTGAGTGAGTTCAGAATAACAAAATCTTTGCAGAAAACATGCTAGGTTGAAAAATGCTAACCAATTCCTGTCACTAGTTTGAGACGTTCAATTAAAATTAACGAGGTATATATTCACAACCTTTGTTTATATTTTTGCACACTCAAGTTCTCCTCAAAATGTTCTTTGTGTAATTCAGGGTTCTTAACCACCCCGAAGTTGATTATTTTTCCTATTACATCACATCCCAAAGCTGTTACGACAGAAATAACAATATATTCGAATAAGGAAATTCATATAAACTAATCGTTCACGTAGTTATCGCACAGCTGGAACTGCTGTCTGAGTATTTTATTTAAACAGAAATAATACACACCTCCTGACTAATCAGATTTGAGAATTCAGCGGTGCTGTGGTGTAATATTGTGTAATGTATTATATACAATTTGAGTAAATTACGTAATATCGAATAGAAGTTATATGATCTTGTAGTGCATTGCGGTATCCTGTGGCGTGTTGTGTGTTTTTGTGTTTAAGAGTATAGAGTTGTTTAGTGTTTAATTGTCAGCAGTGTTGTAGTAGCTATGTGGTAGTGTAACTTTTTTGTATTTGTAGCATGTTTTGATGAGTTGTAATGTATTATAGTGTGCTTATGAAGGTTGGGTTGTACTGTAGTTGTACTGAGTGACTGTGTTTTGATGAGTTGCTGTGTTGTAGTTGTGTTTCTGAGAGTTGTACTATTTGACAGCTGTTTGGCAGGAGGTGTAGTTGTAGTGAGTGACAGCGTGTGTGTGTTGTAGGATGTGTAGTTGTAGTGAGTGACAGAGTGTGTATTGTAGGGAGTGTTGATGTAGTGAGTGACAGTGTCTGTGTGTTGTAGGGGGTGTTGTAGTGAGTGACAGTGTGTAGTTGTAGTGCTTTAATAAGGTGCAGTGTGTTGTTTTTGGGCTGCAGTGAGTGTAGCCAATTTCTCCCCCCCTGCTTCATCTGCCTGAGAGAGAGAGAGAGAGAGAGAGAGAGAGAGACCTGCTCTACGTAGTAGGGGGGTGTGTGAAGGGCGGCTCCACCCATCCCCAAAGCTCCAGCCAATCAGACGAGACACAGACACTTCCACTACAATAGGTGAATGTCTTCTAAATGGGATGGGAGGGAGAGAGAGAGAGAGAGAGAGAGAGAGAGAGAGAGAGAGACCTGCACACCCTTCTCACTTGTTCACTCGGGATTTTGGAATGACAGAATAAATGTTCAGAGTCTCGGAGGATAGGCTCAGAGTTACTCAGAGTTACTGCGTCTGCACACACACACACAAACACACACACACACACACACACACTCACACTCACACTCACACACACACAGCTACAATTCCACAGCCTCATTAACACAGACACCTATACAGTCTCACACTGCTACAGATTCATAGACTCATCAACACACACACACACACACACACGAACACACTCATGTTGCGGGAGCTGCTGTTGGTGTGTGTGGTGGGCAGCGTGGGTGCAGCCGTGGGTGCTGGTGTGTGTCCCTCCGTGTGCTCGTGTCAACATGAAGGAGCGCTGCTGATCACCGACTGCTCCGAACTCGGACTATCATCCATCCCTGAGGATCTAAACCCCCTCACCTCTTACCTGTGAGTACACACACACACACACACACACATACACACACACACACACCACTTTCTCTACATCCCTCCCTTCACACTTAACACACACACTCTATCCCTACACAATTCACACCTGCTCCTCTGGACTCTCTCTTTCACAGTCTTCCAAAATGTCCCACACTCTGTCTTTTTTTTTCAGTCTATCTGTCATTCTTTCTCTCCATCATTCATTCCTTTATTGTATTTCACAATCCGGTCTCTCGTTTAAACTTTCTTTCTGTTTCTTTCATTCTGTCAAACTCTCTCAGCATCCCTCCTCCAATGTTTCTCTTCTCATCTCCCACTCTTACTCTCCATCCTCCATTCCTCTCCAGTTCTGTCCATCCATCTCACTCTCTTTCTCCGTCTTTCATTCTCTCCAAATCTTTCTGAAAATCCATTTTTTCCTCACTCAAGCTTTCTCTCTCATCATCTTGGTCCTGTTCATCACCTCTCTCAATACCTAATCTTGCTCTTTCCCTTTTCTTTCTTTCCCTCTCTTTTTCTCAATCGCTATTTCAGTTTCTTCTCTCTCTATGTCCCCTTCGTACTTTCTTCCTGTCACAAGTCTGTCACTTTCCTCCCTTCTCTTTTTCTCAAGATCTCTTTCAGTATCTCACTCATTCTGTCCATCTTTCAGTCTCTCTTTCTATCTCAACTTTTGTGCTCAATTTCTCTCTCTCTCTCTCTCTCTCTCTCTCTCTCTCTCTCTCTCTCTCTCTCTAATTTTCCACCCTCTCCCTCTTTTTCTTTCAATCCCTTTCTTCCAATCTCTCAATCTCTTTCTCAGTCTCCATCATTTAATGAATCGGATGACAAATCAAATTACTAAATTTCTTCCAAAGTATCTCTCACTCTCTCTCAAAATTTCTTCCTCTTTCTCTCAATCCTTCTTGCAATACATCTCTCTCCCTGAATCTTTCATCCATCTCTCCCAGTCCATCTGTCTTTTAATCTCTCTCTCATTTTATTACCATGTCAGGCTTATTAACCCAATGAATTCCTATCATACCTATCTCTGTCACTTTTCCTTTATCTCTATTTCTACCGCTATCAATCTCTCTCTCTCTCTCTCTCTCATTCTGTGCTTTGACCACGTGCTGTGTGTTGCTGTTGTGCTGTAACGCCAAGCAGACCTGATCTCATTAAAAGAGTGTAATAAGGATGTTATATAGTTTGTTATTAAGCTTCATATGCAAATGTCGCATACAACAGACATGCAGATCACATGTCATGTTTCCACAAAAATAACTGAACAGAAAAAGAGAAGATGGTTTTAAGGATTATTTCTTAAGTGCTGCTTAAAGTAGTGTGTTATTTACAGGACCTACATTCTGAAACGCCGATGCATTTCATTCGACGTGCATGTGTGTACGTGCGTGTCCGTGTGTGAGAGTACTATCTGATGGGAATGTCTGTGTAGGGTATTGAGTATTGAGTTTCTCCATGTCAGCTGGACATTAGCCCATGCTAAGCGCTAAGCCACGCCAGATGGCCAGTGATAGCGAAAAGATGACGCAGGACGAGTGAAATGTTCCATCGTAAAAAAAAAAAAAAAAAATCTTTCAGCTCACGTGAACGGATAAACAGGCAGAAAGCCAAGGTTTCAATCAGGGTGTAAACATTTCCTACCAACATTTAACTTAAAAATAGCAAGGCATGTTCATGGGCCGGTCATGTGACCAGCAGCACGTGGGGGTTCTGTCTTGTTTTTGTCAGTATCTTGATGCAGGATTTATTTAGTAAATCATTTAATAATCACCAAATTATAAAATATGAGCATGCTGATGATCAGAGGTGGACAAAGTACTCACATTCATTACTTAAGTGAAAGTACAGATACCACTGGTCAAATGTTACTCCAATA
>JAOVYU010000024.1:2912677-2923419 GCA_025674565.1 Synodontis membranacea
GAAATGCTACTTCGCAGAAATTCACTTATTGCAGTAGAGTCTGGAACGGATTAACCACAATAAACGAGGGTTTACTGTACCGCTAATCCATTAAGGGATATGTGGAAGCTGAAGCCAATCCCAGCTGACTTTGCGCAAGAGGCGGGGTAATAACACAGAGATGAACAACCATTCACACTCACATTCACACCTACAGACAATTTAGAGTAGCCAGTTCACACCTAATCTGTACATCTTTGGGCTGTGGGAAGAAACCTGAGGAACCCACATGTAGAACATCCAAACCCTACACACAAAGACCCCAATCAGCCAGCAGGTTCGAACCCAGAACCTTCTTGCTGTTAGGCTCAGTGCTATTCACCATATTGCCATGCAGAGATTTTGTTTGTTCAATCCAGGCTGTTTGGATTTAAAATCCTGGATTTAAAGTAGCATTTAGCTCCTCCCACAGCTGCTCAGCCCCACCCCTTTTCCATTTAAGATTCTTTTTTTGGCAACAACCTTTGGTATTTTAAAGGCTAGAATCTTATTTGCTCATTGCACCTCCGTGTACTGAACTTCAGCATCTTTTATACGGTGTGACAGCGATGATGACGGAGACACTAAAGTCACGTCTATTATGATGAGTAGGTCTCATGAGCCGAACGGTTTGCTGGGGATGAGGATGAAAACACCCATCACACAACACCATTACACACTGATGGAGAGGTTTCAGAATGATGTGGTAGTGAGACAACGTTCTCTACCCCCACCACAACACCAGCTGAAGGGAAAACTTTTGTTAGATGGTGTTTATCACTACAGTAGAGTGCCAAAGATTTGTAGAGTCAGTGCCAGTACACTCTGAAGCTGTTGTGGTGACTTGTAGTGGCTCAACATCTCAGACGCTCCTTATACTGGTTTTCATTTTCATCCGCAGCTTAACACTGTAACTCGGACGCGGTCCTCTTGTCGGGGAGACTATGTTGACGTCACTGCTTCAAGTGCAAGGCTAAGCTAAAAGGAACTGATAGGGTGTCATTTAGCAAGCTCATATGTGAAACATCGGGTTGTTCTCTGCACAGCTACACAAGCTTAAAGCTGTTCTCTTTTGGCTGCTGATTAAGTTACAGGCTGGTGTCGATATTGCTGAGCGATTACAGGATCTCGTTGACGGGAACAGCAGTCTTTACTGTCGACAAATGTAAACATTGTGATTTGCCACCGAGAGGCGGCAGGAGATCTGAGAAAAAGTGCCTTTGAACTCTCTACAGAGGAAAAAACTTGGGGCCTCAAGCAGAAGTACATACTAAGCTGTGTTAATCGCACTGAATGGGACCTTTATGCAACTTTTCCTACTCAACACGATGAATTTCTGAGCCATAATTTGTCATGAAAATCTCTATTTACGTTGCAAGTTGAGCAGTGAGCACCAGCTAACCAGTGACGTCCATGGATATCAATGCTGTCCGTGTTGGTTTTGGTCCCGTCTTACATGAAATTTAAATAACTAATACATATCTATGAGTTCTGCTAACATGGAAGGCCGGAGATCACACGATCATCATGTTTCGGCGTTTTTGGGGGAAAAAAAAAGAAAGAAAGAAAAAGATCTTTTCTTTTTCTTTATCCACGCTGCAACACGAAAAAAGGCATTCTTGATCCACTTTGGAGAGCAGATAGAAAAAGTGCAGTGTGGTCTAAAACACAGTACAGTTTAGACATGCAATCAGAATGGACTTGGACTAAAACTACCTTTAACCAGCAGCGGCTTATGAGCATAGATTTTGGTGGAGCTGAACAATGTTAAAAATGACATTAGCTTCAAGCAAAATTAAGTTGAGAAGCTTTTACACTTTACTTACCCTCTATATACAGGCAGGTACCAATCATGTTTGAAGGGCTAAAATCATTAACTATGATTAGAGTTGCCAGGTTTAAGTAACATTTAAGGACTACAGCATCTCAAAACCTGAAAATAATCCAAAACATTTGAGCACATTCTTTTCTTTTTCTCAGTCTTTACGTGGGAAGCAAGATCATACGCATTTCTCATGCACAGACTCGATAAACTCCCCTTTCTTTCCTGCAAGCTCCGCAACATCCCTTATAACAGAACTGGTTCTGTACATCATACACATGTTATCTGTATACACTGCATTAATTTGCAGAAATTATAATCAAGATTATAATCATTCCGATTTTTGCTATAGAACAGGATATTGGTGGCTGTGGAGTAATTGTAAACAATCCCAATTTGGTAATTTGGTGTAAACCTGGCAACCCTGTCATTCAACATCCTGTCTGCTGCTCCTCCCTCTGTGCATTGGAGCAGTATAATTCCTGCCCCAACGAGAGATATATCTCTACAGACTGAAGGCAGTAAATGGGTCTAACTCCAAATATTTTCGTCTAACTCCAAACAGGTGGGGCTAACTCCAAATGGTCTAGCTTACTAACATATGCTACAACAGCTCAGTAGTGGATGATTCTATTTGCTGTATTCCCTACCCCTACATCTAACCCTAACCTATCCCATATGTAGCCTATTTGTAGCTCATCCCACCCATTCAGAGCTAACTCCAGGCTGCAGAAATACAAACCTGACCCCAATGGGCCTTTATTAACGCATGTTGCAGTTCCTAATTTTTGACCAGTAGGTGCTAGAAGGAAAAAGTAGCTGCTCGGAGAAAAATGGGTCCGTGAACACACTGCCCGTAATTAAGGAAAGCAAATCAATAGAACATCAACTTACATCTGTCAACATCTTCTATATATCTAGCTGCCCTTATGGATGAATTCCTGCTGTCCATAACCCTTAACCTTAAACCCTTGACCCTAAAACCCTATACCCTAATCACTAAACCACTAAAGTATACCTGTCATGGTAATTAGAGCCGACACACCAAGTGTTCACAGTCGGAGTTCGGTTTGAAATGGAAATACCGTACATTTGCCGACCTGCTGACGGTAAATGAGGGTAAATATTGACTCCACTTTGATGTGCGTGTGTGTGTGTGTGTGTGTGAGGACTTTCTTAGACTGTCCAAATGTTTTGGTGAAATCCTACCTTACTGGTAAAGCCTTTTCACTTCAACTTAGATGTTGTGCCAGGACACAGGGTTTAACACAAGCACTCACATGCACGCACACACACACACACACTCACACACACACACACACACACACACACACACACACACGGTATGTGAGGGAGAAAGACGGTACTGTTCACAGGTTCACAGTGGAAATGTGATTTCACTCACTCGTTGGACTGCTGTTCCTTCAGAACACACTCAAGTGTTTCAGATTTAAAATGTTTTACTGTACGGTTAGTTGGTTGAATAAATACATGTTTATGCAAATTCATTCATATGCTAACTGGAAGTGCAAATAACAGAAGAGAATTAGAGTTAGCTGCTAAGACTATCGTAATACTTCAGGGTTAGGGGTCATGGTTTTGTGTTTAGGTTTAGGGTCAAGGAGTAATTGTTGTGGTTACTTTTTGTTTTCAGAGGTTTGGGTTTGGCTTTAATGATTAGCAGAAACTTGTAGGGTTTAGATTTGGACTTAAGGTTTAAAGATTAGTGGTCGAGTTTATTCTTTCGATTAGGTTTTATACTACAGCGCTCGGTTCTGATTGGTCAGAAGGTGTTGACGAATTGTCTAAGTGATACCAAGGACTTATTTCTTGGCCATTCCTGAAAAATCAATAATAGTACTGTGGAGTGAATTGAATGTAACAATAAATGGATAAAAATTACGATACATCATTCTTTAATGAATAAAAACTGGCCTTAAAAAGATCTGGAGCATGGTGTTATAAGAAAATAAAGAATTCTTTGTTGGTAATGGTAACGTCTCTTCATTCTCATCATATCTGTTGAATGATTCCTTTCCTATGACTGCATGACATAAAGTGTTTATTTGTTACATGTTAGATATTATAGAGAAATAGGATTTAGGGTCCCTAGTACTCCACTCTGGTATGCTTTATAAAAGCACAATATTTTGAAGTAATATTAACAAAGCATGATGGTGTATTAGTGATAAAAATTGAACCACTGCCCAGTAGTGCACTCAGACTTTTAGACCTGAGTGTGTGTTAAAGCCTAAACGCTGGGAATAGAATTCGTGAACAAATAGCAACACACATTAGTGCATACGTACAGCTCTCGATGTCATTTCATTAACCACACACTGCGTGCACGGAGGAGAATGCACATGTTCACCCGCAGAGACGCCGATTCGACTTCACCCTCAAACAAACACGGCAGTAATTGTTCATTTCCTCCTGTTCCCTTACCGACCAGTGAAATGAGAGCAATTATTGCCCTGTGAAGTCAGCCCAAAAATAGTCAGAGTCCATGAAGGGCAAATAAACAGCAAGACCTACCACAGACTAGCGCATCATCTCTGGGCCATCTTTAAATAAATCCAGAGCTGAAGCTCGGCAACGGAAAAGGCATCTGCAGCTGAAGAGCTTCTGTGGTCACAGTTCTAGACATTCTGGGGTTAGATTAATGATCCATTTGAGCAGCGGGTAATAATTTAATGAGCAAATCTGCTCGTCTTTCTGCATCTAAAGATGCATTGATATATTGTCACGCCCTCAGCTGGATTTTATAGATGGCACGATTTCCAAAATGACTAGGAGTCGTTTATTTTTAATCAACGTTGGTGATTTAGAGTGACAGGAGTTGGAGCAAAACAACAGGAACGTAATGGTCATGGTCTGAGCAACGTTATCTGTCATTTTATGTTTCCTACCAGATATTCAGGAAAAATACAGCAGATGAAACTGAGAGAAACATATAAGATTAACAAAATCTTTTAAGCTAGTAAAAGATATTCTTAAAGCCAGTATTTTTCTTTCCTTTTTTTTTTTTGCCTTTGGTTTGTATAATTACATATGTGCAGTGTTTAAACAAACCAAAAGAACCAGAAGTATCAATTTCGCTCTGATTCTGACTTGGCACGCGGACTAACGGGTGAAAATTTCAGCTAGTTGTTTTATCTCGCAGTCTCGGTGCTTGTGCGTGCACCTGTCTATTACAATAAAATGCTGCGTGAAGGCAACCATTGCGCCAAATGGACCACTTAAAAGAGCAAACCTCGTAAAAAAAAAAAATCTACGTCGTTTGTCATTTGAATCTCGCTTACGGAGTATCATTAAGATCAACACGTGACTTGGGTCACTTTGAGCGAATAACGACACATCCAAGGATATTGTTGAACAGCTGAGCCATGAGATATGGAGCATCTGCACCGAGTTTCAGTCCACACAAACCCATTTAATGCTTGAGCTGCACTCCACGTATAAACCAATAACTTCAGCCGTCAACTCTCATCCAAACAACTGTAACACACTGCAAACTGATCCCTCATGTGGTGTCAGAGATACGGTAAATAAAACAGAGTGGCTTTGATAGAGCTCTGCGACTCTGGGGAAATCACAAAGCCAAATTGGGATTGACTCTCTCGTGTAAAACGGTGAAGTACTGATAAACGTTCCCACTCTGCTGAGTGACACGTGGTCAACAAATTACATTTGCTCAGACTTCAGTATATGACATCACTACTACCTTCTCTCGTCACTTACTGGGGATTGACACACAACGTAGCATGAAATACCGCTTCACACCATTCACTTCTGTAGAGTAAGTTCTATAACCTGGTCAAGGTGGTGGATCTGAAGCCAGATGATGGATCTGAAGCCCGGAACAATGATGTCCGAGGCGGATGGATCCCAGGGCTTCACACGTTCACAGACTCGTTCACATCTAAGAGCAATTTAGCACAGGCAGTCCACTTCTAGTGTGGTTTTAAGAGGAAGGAGAAACCTGAAGAACCCAGAGAATATTCAGGTGGACACTGGGAGAACATGGAAAACTTGGGAAAACTTGGGAAAATAAATAGTAACTCTTAGCAATGTACAGTGACATACCAATTTACTGGAAAATGAATAATGGGTAAAAAACAAAACCCAAAAAACAATATTGTTCAGGATGATATGTGAATAATGATCTCAAAGTTAGGCTTTTATTTTAGTGCTCATAAAGCATCAGGCAAAAACATTCTAATATTGAAAAAAATAATACTGGTATTTAGCTTGTTAGCAAGCATGGTTGAGCCTAGCTTATAGCTAACTTAGCAATGAAAATTGTGACTGTTTTTACGTATAAAATAAAAGAAAATGGTTTGCCGTGAACGAAGCAGTCATCTCAGAAAACTTGGCTAGTTCTAATAACACAATTAAATAGTTGACGAAACGTTAGCTGGTTTGTAAAATACTGACTGGGTCTAGGTGATGTTAGCTAAGTTAGCTAAATACAGCTAGTTGTGGCTAAATTATTAAAGTTGCTTAATTGTCAGCAGAACGATTAGTGTCCTGTATATGAGATCTCCAGCACGCCGTCTCGATCTGTGCAATGCTAATGTGAAAGGTACAGTATAGCAAACAACGGAAAGATATAGCGAGCAGAGGAAGGGTATAGGAAGCAGGGGTTGTATTTGATCACATTCCATGGGTGGCATGAACAGACTGCTTTCCTGGGCTGGAGGCAGGATCCTTTATGATTTTAATGAGAAAAAAATCCTGCGTGTTCTTACTCGCTAACTTCTTAGCAACCATCAAAGTCTTCGGTGAAAATGCACAAGAGTTATGTATGCGGATCGCTTGCGGCATCTCAAGAATAGATCGCCGGATCTCGTGCATTAATATCGCTAATATTCAGTAATAAACAAAGGAACCTGAGGAACTGGAGGAGATTCTTACTGTATCACTGTTTCAGTTCCGACAAGAAGTTACAAAGCAAAACATTCAAAGAGAAATCTCAGTTTCTCTAACCTTTCTGCTATCCCTTTTAGCAAATGTTTAGAGAAACCGTCAGCTGGAAATACACCTCACCTTTGGCAACATGCGATGATTTATGATCTCTGTAAGCAACAATTTAAATCAGGCACTTCATTAGAAGGTGCTTTGAAAGAAAATAAAAACGCTGCCTTTGATACTGGGTTAGAAACAGAACAGTGTTGCGAGTCGTGATAGAACAGTCTGCACAAGAACATTTCTCTTCTGTCATGACCCAGAACGGATATCAGGTAGAACCCAGAAAAAAGATTCGAGAATACTATGACCACTCTGACAGAAAACGAAAGTAGGTGAAATTAGCTAATGCATGCTCATTGCCTTCTCACTGGTCACAATTGTGATTAGTTATTAGTTAATGGGAACAATGGTGATTTGTGATTGGTCAGTGGGAACAATGGTGATTAGTGATAGGTCGGTGGGAACAATAATGATTAGTGATTAGTTAATGGGAACAATGGTGATTTGTGATTGGTCAGTGGGAACAATGGTGATTAGTGATAGGTCGGTGGGAACGATGGTGATTAGTGATTGGTCGGTGGGAACAATGGTGATTTGTGATTGGTCAGTGGGAACAATGGTGATTAGTGATTAGTCAGTGGGAACAATGGTGATTAGTAATTGGTTGGTGGGAACAATGGTGATTAGTGATAGGTCGGTGGGAACAATGGTGATTAGTGATTGGTCAGTGGGAACAATGGTGATTAGTGATTGGTCGGTGTGAACAATGGTGATTAGTGATAGGTCGGTGGGAACAATGGTGATTAGTGATTGGTCAGTGGGAACAATGGTGATTTGTGATTGGTCGGTGGAAACAATAGTGATTAGTGATTGGTCAGTAGAAACAATTGTGATTAGTGATTGGTCAGTGGGAACAATGGTAAGTGGTTGGTCATTGCAAACAACAGTGATCAGTGATTGGTTGTTGGAAACAATGGTGATCAATGATTGGCCATTAGCAGCAGTGAACTTAGTTATTTTCACTGGGAACAATAGTGAACTGCGGTTGGTCATTGTTGGTCATGTTATGCTATAATGACACTATACACTACACACTAAACCAAAGATTTAAATAAAGAGCAGAGAACTACAAATGATTGTCAGTCTGAAGTCTGCGAATGGTGTGTTTTAAATGAGAGCAACTATGTTCTGTGTGTAAACTCCGATGTGTAAACTATACTCAGCTCCAGAATTATTGGCACCCACAACTGTCACCATGACCGTCAGTCGCCTGCACAAGTCAGTTTATAGACATAAAAGAAAAAAATCATTTAAAAATACCATTAAGCACAAACAGAGCCATAATAATAAAACAAACAAACAGAAAGTTTTTAAAAAATCTAGATCAGAAGACCACACTGCAAAATTAGGGAGTTTGATGACTTATAGTAAAGGCTCGAAGATCGCCATTTAAGAATTGCACATTCGATCTGAATTTTTTGACCATGAATATCATCGGCATGTTGTGCTGCACACAAGGAAAATCTCTCAAATTGTTGATGCTTTGGGCTGTTTTGAAGATGGTTTTGAGAAGATTGATGGCATCATGAGTTCTTCTAGGATTTTTTTTTTTAGCCTAAAACCTTGTTGGGAATAATATTTCATCAAGATAATCACCTTGATCATGCATTCAAAATGTGGACAAATGTACAAATGTAAAGAAGTTTAACATATCCTGCCTGAAGGAATCTCCAACATCCCTCTAGAAAAATTAGTCTCCACATTGTTAGACATTATAGGAAGAAGTTCTGTACTGTCACAGTATTCTCTCCAGGTGGAGGCTTCTAAGCTTATATTAATTATGGGGTGCCTATAATTTTGAAACCAATGCTTAGAAACAAAAATAAAATGTTATGTGAATACTATCATAAGCTGCCCATAAATACTTACAGATTATTTTCAACATTCAAATAATTTTTTTAGCCTCTCCTGTGAAAAGCCTCTTTACTTTATGAAGTGTTTTGAGATGCTTTTATTGACAGCTTCATAAAAAAAAGCGCAGCCATCTGAAGCTTTGTGTGTGTGTTCACTTTACAACAGCCAGAGAACGAAGCATGCATTTATCACTGCTGAACAGAGTCTACAGATAAAACGTCTACAGTGATTTATCGGCAGTTCCAGAAGCAAAGCACGTAAAACATTTACAGTTCGGCTCAGATGATTCACACATGTCAGATGTGCATGTGTGTGTGTGTGTGTGTGTGTGGTGAAACTTGCAGTGTGAATTTACACATCATAGGCTGAAATCCATCACTGTCCATGTGAGAATGAACACTAGCTGAGGAAGGGCACAGGTGCAGTGTTACAAGGCATGCTGGAGGCTATAAAACCTGTGTGTGTGTGTGTGTGTGTGTGTGGTTGTGTGTATGTGTGTGTATGTGTGTGTGTGTAGAGCAGAAAAAACACCTGGATGTCCATTGATGAAAGTTTGCTTAAGCTAAGTACTAATATGAACAAATGCTTTTAAAACGGAAACATCACAGCTTGAGGGGAACTTTAGTTAATTCAACCATTTTTATACCCATATTTACACTCTTGTGTAATTAAACTAAGGCTGTTAACTTGGGGAAAGGACATCCTGGGTCCAGATCAGACCAAAGGACCACCATAAAACAAGTATCATGAACGTGTGAAATGGGGAGAGGGGAACGTCTACAGAGTTCCTGACTAAAGCTGGTGACTTACTGTAGAGTTTCTGTTTTATTGAGATATAAGAGTGACCAAGACAGGACCAGAAACTTAGCTCGCATAAAGGATAAAACCTGTTATCCTTTAAAGTGAAGCTAAAGTGCTACCAGGAGCAGGTGCGTGCATGGCTCTGACACGTGAACCTAAACCAATTTATGGTAAAATGTAAAGCGGATTATGACTTGGTTTCCTTTTTGTTGCATTATGTCTTTAGGTACAGTACATATTCCTTTTTTTTAGGCTTTTTGCAGCACTGTACATAATCAAAACAAAATTGTTGTAAAATTAAGTGTGGAGTTTGTTCATCATCCTCTTTATCGTCTGCTTGAACACTTAAGTTGAGAGTCCTGTGTGTTTGGAGAGCATCTTTTTCAGACCCCGTTTTTCCTCGTAAGCATCAAAGTGCACGAGGACGAGATAATAAATGGCAGAATAGAGCGAAGAGGACAAAGTGAGACAAGAGGACAGTCGAAACTATTGTGTGGACTGAGACGCACTGAAACATCATGTTGTAAGCTGTGACTAAGCTGAGGCCTAATTATGTGTCACATACATTCCTCCATCCATCTCTCTTTGGAGTCCCTGTCTCTCTCGCTCTCTCTGTCAGTGTGACCACAAACTGCTGTTGTTAATTGTAATTGAGGCAGTTCAGCGGTGATGGCTAACCAGTCTGGCCTGTGGAGGAAACCGTGACAAGCAAATTAAGAGTTTGGGGGAAATCACGCTGTGTCTGTAATGTGTGTATGTGGGGACCACCCACACACACTGCCGACCACGGGGAGAGAGAGAGAGTAAGACCGCAAACGGGAGCTGCTCTACTGCCGAGCCTCTGTAAGCTTCCACCTTCATCCTTTAGTCTACTCTTCTTCATTCCTTCATTTTTCACTCCTGTTCTCAGACTCATACCAAAAAGAATGCCATTTATAAAAAAAAAAAAAAGAAAAAAAAACAAATAAAAACTTATAGGTGGGACAGACAGACCTGTTTTTAAGCCTTTAGATGACGTCAGATACACTCCTTATCAGGGCCATTAAAGATAGTGTTTTAAAGATCATTAAAGATGATTGCACCTAAGAGGTAGAGTTTTCGTAGATAGCATTAGCAGGGAAGAAACTTTTACAAATCCAGCCAGAAATCTTGTCAGCTTAGCATTTGTTACCTGACCTAACAGCTGAAAACATATGGACATACTGGATGGATATAT
>JAOVYU010000024.1:2946236-2964088 GCA_025674565.1 Synodontis membranacea
TTATTATTATTATTATTATTATTATTATTATTATTATGTTTACCATGAGATGTTTTCTTACACTTCTCCTCCTCCCTGACTGTCTCTGCAGAGATCTCAGCATGAACAACATCAGCGAAATCCAACCCAACGCTTTCCACGACCTGCCCTTCCTCACCGAACTGTAAGTGTGTGTGACCTTAACGTGCTTGTGTAAACAAATGAACATGAAAAGTTCAATGCTACAGCCTTGTGTCAGTCAGGATCAGTTATGTGTGATTGGTTCCAGCAGGATGTGATTCAGTAAGGCAGAAGATCTGCTCTCAGAGTCCTACAAAACAAACCCACGCATGTCCAGCCACGAAGAACCTCACATTAATGATTAAGAGACATCATAACCTTGTTGCATTGTTATATTCCATATTCATGTCCCTTATTATTTGTATTCCTTACTGTTACAGCTTAGGAACCGGTGAACACTCAGATAGTTACGACATAATCGTAGAATTAAAATTTGTTGTGCAACACTAAAGTGCAAACGTTTTTTTTAAAGAAAAACGTTTTTTTTTTTTCAAAATCGTTATTTTACGATATGCCAAGAAATGAAGATGGATTTTAAGATGTTCAAAATTAATCACGGGCGTATCCTGCAACATGACAACAACCCAAAACAAGAGAAATCAAGTAAAGTAAACAGAAACAGTTTTGCCATGACTCTCTCAGGCTCCAGAACTGATTTGATGAAGGCGCTGTCTTCTAACAAATATGTCAAGAAGAATGGGCAAAGAGTTGCCAAGCAATCTGGCAAAATAAAAACAGATATGTCAGGAGGAATGTATGGAAGGGCGGGCTGTGGGGTCCAGGAACTCTCCAGAGGATATAAAAAAAGTTTGGAAGGAGTTATACAGGTTATAAAAGATTGTTTTTTTCCATATTCATTTTCCATATTCCTTATCCCTCCCTTTTCAAGTGCCTATCCAAACGTACAGTAGCTGTCAGGTGTCTGTAGAGTACCATGCTCCCTCGCTTTTTACTTGCTAAATATGATATATTAATCCTTGCTAAATATATATACAATCCTCCATTTTTCAAAATTTGGTTTTCAAAATTGTTAGCCAGCACAAGCAAACACAGATTTTTCTTATTTCTTATTCTTTGTTGTCTTTCTGGCACTTCTTTCCGGATCCAAGCTGCCACTTGTAAAAATACGAACACGGAAAGCGCTCTCTAGAGGTTTGTCCATTCTGGGCTACTGTAGCAAAGCAACATGGTGGCTCCATAGAAGTGGCCCCGAACCCACATGTATACAAATATGAATATGAATATGAATATGTGCATGTATATGAAATATATGATCCATTTCTGTTAAAAGATACCCTCAAATTCCTACATAGGAGGTCATCATTTTACTTGAAGTGAAAGAAAAAAAAAACCCCTAAAGACTAAAGGAAGATCTACGAAATTGATCATACCTCATAGCATGTTGCTATAAATTGCATTTCTTTGTCTTTATAAGTTAAGAATTAAATTGATTTATCTTTAAGTTATGCAACTTTTTGCACTATACACAGCCAGTCAAGACATTTGTTTATTTGTTTGTTAACCCTAATCCTAGATTAAATTTTCTTATTCTAGGAGATGTAATTTGAATCTGTTCTTGAACCAGAAATGTTAATACGGGCTGTTCATAAAATACTAAACTGCATTTGGTATATGATTATTACTACATGAGGTCTAATTGTCAAAATATCTTAAATTGGACACTTCTGTACTATTACAGTCGACATGAATGTATATGATTGTGTTCACGCCGAGAAAAACAAGCAGCTGTACAGTAACAAAATGAAAAATGATAGATTATCTTCTAAACAAACAAACGTCTAATTATGCAGTACAGAATGAAAGGGGAGGGGTTAAAAACGTAACGGACAAATCAAAAATATAACTCCAAATCAAAAATATGCTAAACGAAGAAGACATTTTTCTAAAGGCACTTTGTGATTATTTGTTGGGAATAATGGTAATCAGTGATTGGTTAATGGAAAGCAATGGTGATCAGTGACTGATCGTTGGGAACAATGGTGATCAGCGAAATGGTCATTGGAAAAAAAACAATAGTGATCTGTGATTGGTCAAAAGGAAAAGTGGTGTTCAGTGAGTGGTCTTTGGGAACAATGGCAACCAGTGAATGTTGGGAACAATAGTGATCATTGATTGGAAAGCAATGGTGAGCAGAACATAAAAAAAATCAGTGATGGGTCATTCAAAAAACAAAAGTGATCAACGACTGATCATTGGGAACAATGGTGATCAGCGATGAGTCATTGGAAAAAAAAAATAATAGTGATCTGTGATTGGTCTCCAGGAACAGTGGTGTTCAGTAAGTGGTCTTTGGTGGCATTGGTTTGCACAAGCACAACTCAGTCATTATTCACACACAATGTGAACTGACCAAACCTGCTGTCAGCATCTATACTAAACAGCAATCACGTGAACAGGATAGCTCTCTGAGTGAAGTCAGTAATGTCTGCTCAAGACGTTTGTTAGACTCTATCTGAAAGTGTTCCAAAAATTCAAGATGTTGGCATCACTGCTCCATCTTCCACTCCCTGTAGCTGATAATAAATTGTACAATAAAAAGAAAACCACATGTGGGTAGTAAAACAAACACTGCTGGTTATCATGCTAACACCACAAAGTACTGAACGCAATCCACTAGCATTGTTGACATCAATGTTCATTTGGCACCAACTAATGTAAGTAATAATTTGTGGGAGCTGGGTAAACACGGGTAATTTCATCCACCAGTCCAAAGAGCTCAATGCATTTCAAGTAGTATATCCATTAGCATAAAATCCAAAACCACCCACAGACACACACGTTTATTCATGAGTGTGCAATTAGCTCGACCGAGACGTACGAGACTCCCCAGAGTTTCTGGAGAAGGTTAGCATCGAGGCTGTTGGCAATGCTTCTGCAATTCTGTATACTGACACAGACAAACTTGGCCTGAATGAGAATCCCGGATCTGTTTAGCATTTGCCGAGTGAGCGTTCTTTACACAGACCCGGATAACGTAGCGTACTAAAGGAATCAATAAGTTCTACTTCAGAGCCACCGAAGCAGAGCGACCCCCCACCTCATTCTACCTCACACAGCTATGGAGTCCAGACGAAATCCTGCAGCTTCCAGTGTGTTTAAACAGAAACCCTGCCAAATACTTCCATTAATGTGGATCAGCTTGCTTTTGTGTCTCAGCTTCGTCTGTTTTGCCTTTTGACTGCTCTTATCTTTGTAGCTCTAAATTAAGCCTTTCACACAGTTTAAAAGTCTAAAAGGTGACTGCAGCAGGTATACCACAACACAGAGGTGCTCACTTTATTTTAATTTAAGCCCTGCTTTGTGCATAGTAAATGTCTTAGGCGCCCTAATAGTGTAGATTTAGTTAGCCGATGACTACATGAGAATGCATATTCATTTTTTTTTTTTCCCCTATAGGCTTTCCACTGTCATTACTTTCACTTGATGGACTAGGATGTTGGCCTACCAGAAACTTGTCTATTTGCTCTGCATCTATCACACAATCTCCATGTACATGGACATGAGCTGTGATTGGTTGGCAGATCTTTAATTATAATAATAATTGCCTCTACTTTTTTACTTGCTCCTTCAAATTCCAAAAACCCCTTCAACTATTTAACCTACACTAACTATTCCAAATGCCTTCTACCGTTGTTTTCCCTACACCTTAACCAGCCTAAAACTGCCCCAGCTACCCTCAAATAAATCTTATCCACTCCACTGCCACTTACCCCCAAACTATCCTAAATTATCGTACCAAATATCACTTCAATTGCTCCATCTGCTCATTTAACTAACATCATCTAAAAAGCATCAGCTACCCTAAATTGCACCCACACTTCCACTGACCCATTCAATGACCACTCCATCCAAGTACACCCTAACTTTACCAATCAATCTAATTACTCCCTACCCTTATTTGATACCACCCTCCCACATACCCTATTAGACATTGCCCTATGCCCTTTAATCACCACTCCAACTACCTCTACCATCCTCTTTGTTGCTTTTTAACCACACCTACCCACCACCTAACCCTAACCCTCCCCATCAACTAGCCCAACAACCCCTCCAACAACAAATGCTGTACCATCATTTACCACCCCAGCCTAAAACTACACTCTTTTTAATCTTATACATCATTATTTCCACTTGCATGTGGGGTTGATGTTGACTGGTTGGGTGAGGTAGGGTATACCCTGGACAGGTTGCAAGTCTATCACATTGTCAACACAAAGAGACCGACAACTTTTCACACTCACTCTCACATTCACACCTACAGTATGGGCAATTTAGAGCAGCCAGTTAGCCTAATGTGCTCTATGAGCACTGAGAGGAAACCCACATAGGAACAGGGAGGACATGCAAACTTAATAGAAAATAGAAAGCCCCCCATTGTATCTCCAGTTCAAACCCAGAATCTTCTTGCTGTGAGGTGTAAGGAGTGCTAACCACGACACCCCCAGCCTAAAACTACACTACCTACCCTCAAAAAACTCTTGAACTACTCCACTTCCACTTACCCTCCTATACACAAAAAAAAAAAAAAAAATGATCCCCTACTGTACAAACACTTGGTCTACTCAACTACCATAAACTAATGTCCTTAATGTCCAACTTAGATTTCCCTTGTGACCACTCTACTGAGCAACAATCCAATCTAAATTACAATCCAAATACCCTCAACTCGTCTTCTTGAACTAACCCAGATGCACAAGCCCAGATAGCACTAAAGCTGACCTACCCACTTAAAGTTACTCCTCTGAATACCCCAAATCACCCTAAACTACCATGCACGTAGCCACCAAAACTACCGCTCTAGCCAGTCATAGCCCCAAATATTCCAAATGTCCCTGCCAGCCATTTCCCCCACTCATCCTCCAACTACCCCTAACAGCCAGTGCAATTACCATAAAGTTTACAGCCTGAAGTTTTACAGCATCTACAATTTTAATCATGTACCACATCAGACTTAACACATTTATACAACTGAGATTTTTTTGCAGAACGCTAGTTTGATCAGTGTCATTAGTCTTTTATCTGTAAATGTCATGTGGCTTGCTTTTAATCTCTATTAGAAACTAAAAAATTTATTTTGTAAGCAGCTTCTGTTTTCTACATAAGAGTATTAAAAGCCAACTTGCAAGAAGAAACTTAGCCATTCTTTATAGCTTGTGCAATCTGTTCCTACCCACCCTCAATGTACATTAGTGTGAGTGCAACTTTGGGAGAAAGTTCTTACTTACTTAGTGTGTGTGTGTGTGTGTGTGTGTGTGTGTGTGTTTGCACACATCTTTTTGTGCATGCTTGTGAGTGTGTGTATGTGTGTGTGCACGCATCTGATTTGTGCATGCATGTGTGTGTGTGTGTGTGTGTGTGTGTGTGTGAATGCATTAACACCAACAAGGAGCTACACAGAAACACAAGGACAATATTCGGAAATGCGTGTGATGATCAGATGGCTCAAATCCGAGCGGATCGTTCGTCTTCTGCGCTGCTTGAGCCGCACAGCTGCAGATGCCTAAGCAAAAAAAGAGGGATCAGGATTTTATCTCTCTCTTCCTCTCTCTCGCTTTCTTTCTAAATGTCTATTCTTTCCTTCTGTCATTCCGTCAGCGGAGATGAAAAGCAGCAGATTGAATGAGGGAGTGAGACCAGCTGCTTTTTTTAAAACC
Organism: Synodontis membranacea; assembly: GCA_025674565.1. Taxonomy (NCBI): domain Eukaryota; kingdom Metazoa; phylum Chordata; class Actinopteri; order Siluriformes; family Mochokidae; genus Synodontis; species Synodontis membranacea. The sequence goes on from JAOVYU010000024.1 coordinate 2,951,972, forward strand.
CAAATAGCCCCCAAATACCAAACCTCTACCCCCATACTACCCAAAGCTACTCTCCTGAATATGTGAAGCTAGTCAGCCTACCCACCAGTGACCCCTCCAGCTATCAGTATGCCTTCACATACCCCCAGACTACACATAACTCTACCCCTCTCCACCTTCTGACACTTCTACTACCTGTCCACCTCAACCCCTCATTCAACTACTACAACTACCCCAACAACCAGACATGCCTACTTCACTGCTTCTCTTCTACAGTAATAAAACTACATTTCATCCTTCTCCTACTACTCCTCAATCAAACAATTTACCAATCCCAACTAACCCATCCACACTTTCAATTACCTCTTAGCTATAGCAAATACTCTTAACTAATCCTCTACTTTCCAACGCTCCCTTTCACCACCACCACCAGCAGCAATTATTTCTGACAACCCTCCCAAATACCCAACTACTACGCCTACATCTTAGCCCTTTAATCACCACTCCCACTACCTCTTACAATCCCACATTTACTTATTCCCACTACTGCATTTATTTACCCAGTCAATTACCTGTAAAAATCCTCTCCAACAAATCCAACTGCTCTAACTACTTTAGCTATCCTTTACTATCTACCTCTAACTCTTTGGCCTGAAACAGCTCCACCTTTCCTTGAACAACCATCAAACTACTCCCAAAGATGCCACCATCCTATTTACCGCTACTTACCCCCCAAGTTATCATCCTCCCAACTACTCAGCCTACTCCTTACTCCACATTCAACTACCCCAACAATTTCACTAACTTCTCTATTCAACTACTCTCTACTTCCCCAGACTACATTTTAACTGCCCTCCCAAATACCTCTAACCCCTGTTTTCAAACAATCATAAAACACACAAAGCTTTGCCTCCCACCAAAAAACCCCACAAGGTATTCCTCCAAATACCCTCCTTGTTGCACCCAATCACCCACCATCAAGTTGAGCTAATCTCAACTTTAATATCCCAAATGTCTACTCTCAGCCTTCCCATCCTCCCTCCAAATAGACACTTAATGACCACTCCGTCTACCTTCCATGTGCACTCCAGGTCATCATACGGGACACACTCATGCTAACACACGGACACACACACACTGAACAGATCTGCAAATTTTAGTGCCTAAAATTAAGCAACGCACAAAAACTACTTATGATCATTATAATGTGCTTTTGTAAATAAATATTGGTCATTTCGAAAAGCTGCTGAAGCGGATATGAGCACCACAGAGAGCAGATTTCAATGCTGTGTTGATTCTCCTGCGGAAAGTTAAGCAGAGAAGCGTGACCACAGAGGCTGAAACACAAATCCCTCCGAGCTGTGGGAGGTTTGACGATCAACTGAAGTCATTTATATTATTTAGAACTAAAAAGATCCAAAGTTTACAAAGTTTCACAACTTTGAAAATGAACAAGCAGAAGAAGGACAGCAATGTTAGTAGAAGCTGATGAGGATGGAAAGATTGTGAGCGAGCGTGTCAGCTCATCAGGGAGACGATGGGAGGTAAATGACAGCATTTCTCAATCAGGCGAGAAATACGCAGCGCCTTCTCCCTCCGCGTCCGCTATACACAACGCCACGGCAAAACACACAAATCACATTCCGGACGCTGTTTCGGAATTCACATCTGCTCTGTGTGTGTTTACACGTGTAATTTGTGTATTTTCACACAAAAACTGTGTTTACAGTTTTGGGCCGCAGTGAAAAATCGGAGTAACGAGAAACATTCTGCGGTGAATAAATCATTTTCACAGCGTCCAGGAATGCATTATTACAGACGTCTACACAGGCCACCCATTGCTATTATCACTGTTATGACTATTATTTTTTTTATTATTCCTGTCCTAATGCATCATCTCGAGACTCCTAATTTTTTTCCTTGTTAGTTTTAGTTTTATCCCCTTTGGTTTTGTAAACAGGATCGACTGGTCTTATAGAAGCATACATTGGATTTTACCATCTTTAGACCATTTGTAAGATAGCTAGGCAAAGAAGGACATCATAGACATAAGTCTTATATAACTACCCAATAATTGTGAACAATGAGACACACAGATGTTAAAATCCACTAATTGTTTTACCAGTTTGGAAAAACCTCTAAAGCTGAAAGTAACGAGGATGATATTATAGCTCCATTCTGCAAATAAAGGTATAAAATTTAGCTATTCCTGCTATTTTATAGATTAATTTATTTAAAATGAGATTAACAATGAAGATTTGGGCATGTATTTAATTTATAATATAAAAATAACTAAATGAATAAAACTGTGTGAAATAGACTTCCATTACTCGTTAGCTCCAATAGCTTCACAGCGCTGGTGCAAAATTAAAGAAGCTTGGGTTGCCAGTGAGGTTTTAAGAAAGAACGTTCTTTTTCTGGACTTTCTGGACTTCTAGACATCCCTATTTTGGAAAAAATCCCATTATTTCGTGAACTTTTAAATATTACTTAAGGAGTTTTCCATCCTGAAATGGCTCATTTTCCTTAAGCTCTCAAATTAACATGAGCTTTGGTTATTTTGCTAAAAGGTCAAATGTCACCGTTGTCTCACTGTGCTGTTAGAGGGTTTTGATTGACGCATGTCAGAGCAGGTGACTGTGTTTGTATCTGTGTGTGTGTATGTGTGTGTGTGCACGTGTGTGTGAGAACCTACCGCAGTGTTTTGGCCTGTTTCCCAATTCAAGTCCTGCCATAATAAACCATAACCCAGCAGCTCTGCTCATATGGAGCAAATTACACACACACATACACATACACACACACACACACACACACACACACCATGATAATTTGTAGCATGTCTTGTTCAGTACTGTGGTGCACATATAAATGCTGCGCATAAAAATCACACTCATATTTGTCTTACTATCCACGTCAGGCCCTTCTATTGACATAATCCATCTATCCATTATCTATACCACTTATCAGTTAAGGGTTGCCAGGAAGCTGGAGCAAATCCCAGACGACTTCATGTGAGAGGTGGGTACACTCTGGCAGGTTGGCAATCTATCACAGGCGTGAACAATCAAACATACCCAAGGGCAAACTCCACAGAGAAAGGCTCAATTCGACCAGCAGGTTTGAACCCGGAACCTTCTTGTTGTGAGACAACAGCACTACCCACCGTACCAGCATGCTGTCCAGCCTTTTTTGGTACACTACCTACCCTCAGGCAACCCTCAAATCACCCCAATGACTCCACCATCCATTCCACTTACACTCAAAATACAATACAAAAAAAATGATGCCCCTCCAATGACCAATGTCTCTCCTCAACTACCATGAACTAATGTCCTTCCACCTAAACCTAAAGCACCCCAGTGACCGCTTTACCTAACAACCCCCTAAACTGTCCTATCCTGCCTACAACCTAATTGCCTTCCCAAATACCCTTCTTAAACCACCACCAGATCTACCAACTACCACTTATGTTTACCTACCCACAAACCACCCCAGGTTACCCCTCCAAATACCCCCACTACCTTAAACTACCTTTTCAGCCAAACACAGCTACAAATATTCCAAATGTCCCTTCCGCCCATTTCTCCCACTCGTCCTTCCTCCAAATACCCCTAACTGCCAACACAATACAAAAACTACAACATAATACACAATACTAAAACATACTGTACACACACAGAAAAGATAGGAAGCTTCATGCATTGAATTTGCTGATGCTAATTATTCACGTCAATCACATTTGTTCATGTTCGTCGTGACATCTAGATATTTACAGTTTAGGGTTTATTGTAGCCAGAGAACATTATTTTTCTCCTATGTTACCCAGAAACTCAATTAAACCTTGTTGCTTGTAAGCACAATCTGCCCAAGATTGCTATTCACATTTTCCAGTAGCTTACTCAACGCAGAATTAAAAAACAGAACATGCTGTTTAAGTTGGTAAAACACACAGTGGAATATCCTTCAGTAAAATTGGTTCATCGTCCAAGTATTAATATTTATTTGATCTGTAGTTGTACAGAAGAATCGATCAGGATGCAGGCCTTTGGGGCACTGCAGCGCTACATGCTAGTCTGCTAAGGGTCATTTTGAAAACAAGTGGACGTGACATTTTTTACAGTTAAATTGTGAAATGTTTATTTTCAGACAAAACAGCTTTCAAAAAGACTTCAAACTGTATTTAACAAATGCATACAATTGGTTCTCATGAAATGTCAAACTTCACGCCCAAGTGCAGCCTGTGTTTAGGTGAACTCAGCTCTGACCTTAACTGTTTTCACGTTTTTCACACTGTGGTGAGAAAACAGTGGATATGGACTAAAGTACTAAAAAAAAAAAAAAAAAAACAGAACAGAGTGCATGGCCATCCATGCTCACAGGCTCAGCAGTAGCAGTTAGAAGGTGATTGGCTTGAACTCCCGACTCAGGCCAGAATTATAACCAATAGACCAATAATACATATTTAATAAAATCTTGAATTTTAAAGCATAGCTTTATATAAATCCAATCAAGCTGTCAGGGATTTGAGGACGTAAAAAGAAGCGGCGCCTGAGATGTTCAGTTAAAGGAGAAACTCGACAATGTTCACAGACTCAGATGTTACACCCAGAGAATATAGAGTATCTGATATATTCTGTACACTTTTCTGGTCACAAGCTTCATAATCCTCAGTTGTATTATCTGATGGACATTCAGTCATTACGCTGGTTTTCAATGAAAATACAAACTTTTTTTTTTAATGCTTTGACACAATGTGCTTTTCACAGCAAGATACAGTCACTGGACTCAAAAAAGGCTCATAGATTACCATAATTAACGAGATTTATACGAAGCCTTTAGTGGTGATAAACAATAATCTTGTGTGCTTGCTGATAGGTTTTGGTTTGAAAAGTATGTTATTGGTTAGCTGTCAGTCAAATGGTCTTTTTCTTTAAACGTAGGCAGATGATGACTGCATTTATATGACAAAAAGTACCAGACCTTGTAGTGATTCTAGAGTCCTGGCTTACAAGACAAGCTACTCTTTCCCATGGACAGAACAGTTTGTTTGTAAGTTTGTGTGTGTGATTGTTTTTTTTTCTGTTACTGAATGATGCGAATACATATGATTCACATTTATTTACATTTATTTCATAAAGTAATGATTTAATCCTGAATATATGCATGTTTTACTGGTGGTCAAATATATGGGGTCTAAAAAAAAGTAAAAAAAAAAAAAAAAAAAAAAAAAAAAAAGCAAATAAATGAATAAACTAAATAATTTGTTGTAAAATTAGGATGAAAAGGGAGAGTATATAGGACTCAGTATCACACCTTTATTTCTCCTTTTGGACCCTTGTCCCTGATGTCTAAACTTCCAGCAGCCCTGATTCACCCTTTCCTTTAGAAAACAGAAGCTTCACCCATAAAACTAAATTCTATAACTGGTTTTTTTATTTATTTTTTGAAACTTGCATTGTCGTCGGAGTAGATTTTATAGTCACGAAGCTGTAATGTACAGTATAACACTGAATATGTCTAAAATTTCCAAGGGTTTTCCTTTCAATTAATTTATATTAATCAGTATAAATAATCCCAATGGATACTGAGCCCCAAAACCGTCCATTATGCTTGGGATCTTTCTAATGACAGGAAACAGAAAGGCTTCACTTTTGTGCATTATATTTACTTTTACTTACGTTATTTCTGTGACCTAGTTTTTTATTTGAGAACCTGAAGCCCAGGCACACAAGGTACCTTGTTGGGAAAAAATAGTATTTTACTGTCATCCCAGTGAAAATGTTCTCTGCAAAAACTGACTGATTTTCATGAAACTTGGTGGGAGAGTGTAGCATGTACCAAGGAAGGACCTCTTACATTTTGGAGTGGATCGACATCATGGGACGGATTTGACGAATTTATCTTCTACCATTGCAAGATGTGGCATTTGGGCTTTGTGGAAGTCTATGAGCAACAATGCCATATATCTTAAAATCCAGTAGATGGCGGTAAAGTGCAATAATGACAAAATATAGCCAATGTAGAAATACGATGCCTCCTTTGGAAATATATCCAGACCTATAAAGTGGTTGCAGATTGACACATCATAGAAAAAAGTTACCTATTGTGTACTCTATGAGTGCCATTGTGCTACCTGAGTAAACTGATGAATACATTTTTGAGATTAAAGTGAGATTTCTCTCATCGCAGCTTCAGGGTCCCTGCTTGATGATGACTTGTCTCTGGTCTCTGTGGGTTTTCACATGTTTTCCCTGTGTTTATATGGGTTTTATCTGTTTTCTCTAGTTCCTTCCACCTCCCAAAAATGTAGCTGTGAATGTGTATGAGGTGATCTGCAAACTGATACGAATAAACTGCATATTAAAGATGAATGAATGAAGAATTGCTTTACTGTTGTGTTATTTCCTCAGAAAAAACTTGTCTAGAATTAGCACTAACCAGCTGGCAGCCACTGTGTGTGTGTGTGTGTGTGTGTGTGTGTGTGTGATGTTTTTATTAGCCACATGGGAGCTAACAGGCTTGGACATGAAGATCTGTGGAAACACAGTGAACCCGATCCGATGCTTTACGAGACAATCCAAATGCGCCACAGGCAGCACACTTCCCCAGAAGTTGAAGGTCACACTGATGATAAAGTCATCTTCCTGGAGATATGCGAGCACTTTCAGGTTCATAGCAAGGAAAAGTGAAGTTTTTCCATTCCAAATTTCCTCACTGGGTCTAAAACCAATTAAGCCTGAGGACAGTTCTCAATTTTTCCACTCCATGCTGAAATACCAAGAGTGTGACCTCATGAGATAATTAAGACCATTTGATCAAAGGTTTGTAAGCAAAGTACCAGGGTTTCAGTCACTCAGAATACAATCTGGCTCACTACTCGCTACCTAGTGCCTATAAATAGAGAAAGAAATTCGCTTTTGCACCCGGTAGTGATATATGCTGCAAAAGACCGATAAATGAACTTCTATAAATGGTTATGTAATAAAATAAAATTATCTTTCCTTTGTATTCATGGATCAACTTCAGATTAGCATCCTAAAGCTGGAAAGGAAGGGTTAAAGAGCTCACTTGAAGAAGAAAAACCAAAGAACCAAAGAAAACACTTGATGGAAATATTTATTTCCACATGTTAACATATTTGCTTCAGGAACAATAAATCAAGGTGGGATGTTTTTGATGAGCTTCTACAACAGCCAGTCGCACACAAGATACACCAAATACTCATCAATACAAAGAAACTCAGCTAAGAGTTTATATTTGCTTAGCTAGCAGACTTTAATGACGGATGTTGTATTTTCTTAGCACTATCTTCATCTCCATCTACACATCTTAGGCAATGAAGCTGCACAGGTTTAAACCAAAATCAGGAAGCAGTGGTGCAGTTGGTGTCCAAAACACGCATTCCTTGATACTCTCAATGGCTAACTTCCTGTTAATTAACATACAATACAGTGTTATAATGGCTAGCTTATACTTTGGATTGATAATTGGCCAAATTGTGATGATGGGCGAGACATAAGGATTTGTACTGTCAAATGAACACACGGTTCAATGTTTTTTTCTTTTTAAACTGATGTGTTACAATTTACCCTAAATGAATCTTAGTTGGGTTTTATCTTATACTTGATATAAAACAAACTTAATTCAAACTGTAACACAAATATATGTTGTGTGCTACTAGTTCCTGATTGAAGTGCTCCAGATCACCTTTTTCTACTTAGATCTATCTATCTTTCCCAATGAAATCAAAAGCCCCAATATTTCGAAGTTCATTTATATCTATTTGTTATTTTCTATTTTACTTTATAACTCACTATTTTCAACTTCCAGAGTATTTAATTGTCACAAAGCCATGAAATATGATAATATGACAGCCTGTAAAAACTTATATGTTTGCTTTAATCATATTCAATTACATTCAATTCAACCCAATTTTATTTATATAGCACTTTTATCATTCGACATTGTAACAAAGCATATTACAGAAATATATGAACACCGGTTATAAATTTATGAAACTAAACATTCTGGGAGACTTAACCTTGCCTAGTCGTAATAAGCCAATTATAATGTAGCTTATTTAAACATGCTCAGGACTGAGGACAAACAAGTCCTGATAGTCTAACCTTTGTGTGGTTTCTGTGTTACACATGACATCGCATGCTCCCTTGTTGTTTGTATGGAAAATATGTACAATATGTGTGAATTAAATAATGAAGTAAATATTTCAGACACGCACACAATTGTTGCATATAATTATAACAGATTCTCAAATGCAATCAAGTGTCGCTACCTATAAAAAGGACATTTTATTAAGATAAAATGCTGCTTAAATTCTTGCTTAAAGTAGTCTTGTTTGTATAGCCCATAGAATTTGTCTTGCCTTGACAAGACCTGAAACTGCTTAGCAATTAGGCAGATGCAAAATATACAGCATATTTATAAGCACTGTTGGCTAAAAGTGACAGATAAAAGGCTAGAAAATTGACAGTAGGCACTTTTGTCCAGACCTCATGTGCTGATCTGTATTTTATTCAGTCATATAGTTTCAAGTACTTCTGAGAGAGAAAATAAAAAGCTGAAATCCTGATGTGGAACAACATTCTACGTCAGGGTATGTTTCTAATTTGTGTCATTGAAGCCTGCGTTATTTTACGTGTTCGACGGTTATTTTATTGGGCACGAGTCTTATAACAGGTCACTGAATTCACTGGCGTAATTTAACATGCACAGAGAGAAGCACAACATTATTCACAGTGCAAGGTTCACATTACACTAATTCTTTTGTATCTGGTTGTGTGTAATTCAGGGCGTACTTTTTTTTTTTATGTGTATGTCTTTTAAAAGACAGACTGAAGACCAGTCCAGTTCCCACTGAGACTGAAGGTCCAGTTTTGAATTGATGGGGGAAAATGAAATGCAAAACAAATGTGTTCCTAGCTGCAAGGGAGAATTAGTCAACAAATAGTTGTACAATAAAGTACAATAAATAAAGATCTGTGTTATGATCGGATGACAAGCACCATACACATGGATCATGGCCGGCGTGGAAAAAAAACACATCTCTCTACACAGATTTCACTGAGCAGCGGCCAAGCATCGAGGGAAACTGAGGCTACAGTGAAGCGAAGCGCCTGTCAGGATCTTATTTTTCTTTTTCCCCCATGCACAAAATACTCCTCCTCGGTTACGAGTGCAATTACCTCTCCACAAACAAACGCAAATTAAGCCCCCCCTCCAAAAAAAAAAAAAAAAAAAGCGAGGGACATGATTAAAGTTTTATGGTATTTTGGCCCCCAATGAGGCGTCTAAGAGAATACAGATGCATAGCATGGGGGGTTTGCTAATGCTAACCATCCATCCTTTATTCTCAGAATTCTCAGATCCTTGCAAAAATAAGAGCATCCTAACTGAAGCAAGATTCATATGTGGCTTCATTGTTAAAAAAAACAACATAATTTTGTCATTCAATGGTAAAAGGCAGGAAAAGCTGGAATCCGACTTGCACTTCGAATGATGGAGGTGTTTTATGGTCAGGAATGACACACATGTTGGTGTTGCGCTCTCGCAAAATAAAACAACAACAAAACAGAAAAAAAAACCTCTCTTTAAACTATCCCAAATGAGTAAGAATTGTAACTCTTCCAACTGGTGTGTGAAACAAACAGTTAGGGTTTGGTTGAGTGATGAGGTTAGCGGTTGTGGCTTTCTAAACTTTTAAATGAGTGGGTTGTTTTAGGATCGAAAGTTTAAAAAACAATGGTTATAAGATGCATTGGATTTTAGTACATTACCAGACATCACTCCAACAGTTGGATTTAGCTAGTTAGCAAGTGAATATGCAAATAGCTTTCAGTGGGAAGATAAAAAGTTCACAGCCAGATGGCTATCATAAGCTATCAAATATATTATTAATACTCTTTGATAACAGTAGACAGCAGACTAAGCTGAGGTACGAGTACTAGCCAGCTAGCTAATATCAGCTATGCTAAAGTGTCCATACGTTCTCTTTTTCCAGGAAATATCCTCTTTTTCTGATATAAAAAATGCGGATTTCTAAATCGCCAAAGATTTCCAGGATTCGACTTTTGCTTTATAGCAATCCTGCCCCCAGTGTCCTCTTTATTAAAAAGCAAAATATGGTCACCTTACTGTAGCTATGCTGACAAAATTTAAGTAATTGAATAAAAAAAAACTATTCATAATTCTCTTTGCTAACATTGACCTGGTTAACAGGCTAAACTAAGCTAACCTGACAGGGTTTCTGAAGAGATTTTTGTTACAAGTTGAATGTTCATTTCCTCACTGCAAATGCTATACAGCTAATTGTCATGAACTAACGAGACAGAATTGCTGAGAGGATTTTTTCCTCCCAGTCATCTTCAAAATGTTGATAGCCTCACTGCTAATAATACCCAGCTAGCTAGAATGTGCTAGCCTGACAGGATTTCTGAGAGGACTTTTTTTTTCCCCAGCCATCTTCATAATGTTCATATTATCACTGTTAATGATATCCAGCTAGCTAACGTGACAGTATTTGACTCACAATAAAAAAAAAATATAACAATAAATAGGTTTAACTTTCTAACACAAGCTAGGTTAGCAGGTTAAGATAAGCTAACCTGTAAAGTTCACTGAGAGGATTTTTTTCAAAAACATTTCCAGAATGTTCATATCCTCAGTGCTAATGCTAGGCAACTAGCTAACAACAGGTATCATGACAGGATTTGTGTTATATTTAAACATGTTAATAATATCCTAACCCTAGCTAGGTTAGCAGGCTAAAATAAGCTAACCTGACAGGATTTCTAGGAGGATTTGTATACTATTTTCATAAATGTTTGAAATATTCAGCACTAATTCTGCACGGCTAGTGCTGAGCGACTCGACTCAAACGCCTGACTAAGCACCATGCTGTCGAGTCTTGCACATCTCATTTTCTGTTTGGAAATTGTTATGGTTGACGACTCTGTGTGTGTATATGATGGTGTGATGTTGCTTTGTTCACTGCTAAAATCAGTGTGGTTTGGCATGGCCCAGTGTGTCAGCTACTAAAGTCCTTGTGTGCATTTACTACATTTTGATCTTTATGGAGTCCAAATGTGCAGTGACAAAAAACTCTAATGTTGTGGGGATATTGTGTTATTCCCCTCAAGAGAAACACACACACACACACACACACACACACGCATCATGCAAAACAGAGAATGACAAACAGAGAGACAGAGAAAGAGGTAGACCATGAGACAGAAAGGGAGAGCAACAGAGAGAAGGAATGACACAAAAACAGAAAGAGAGACTTAAAAAACGAAGAAAGAAGTGACAGACACTGAGAAAGAGACGAGGAGAAAGAGAGGCAGCGAGAACAAGGTACAAAGTGAGATAGACACAAGACAAGTGGGATCGAGGAAAATGATTTAGGGCAAAGAGAGACTAAAGAGACATACTAAGAAAAAGACAAACAGACCAAGAGAGACAGAAAAATTAAATTTTTGAAAAATAGACAGACTCTAACACAGGCAAAGATGGAGACTGTGATGGAAAGATGGAAAGAAACCGAAGATTCAATTGAAACAGAAGGAACAAGAGAGTGCGAGAATGAGTGAGAGCCAGAGAGAATAAGAGTAAGAGAGAAGAACGAGAGTGATAGACAGAAAAGCAGAGAGAGGTGCTGGGATATTCATAGAAAAGAATGTAAAAGAAAAAGAATAGGATAGAGGGTGGAAGAAGAAGGGGTGAAGAAAGTGTATGTTTGTGAAAAGGAGAGAGAGAGTGAGTGAGCAAGAAAGAGAGAGAGAGAGAGAGAGAGAGAGAGAGAGAGAGAACTTGAGTTTTAAGCATCAAGGCCCAAAAGCAATAGTAATTAAAACTGACATTGAAATCCCTAAAATCAAACTTTTCCACAGCTGGACCTCTAATCTCTCTCTCTCTCTCTCTCTCTCTCTCTCTCTCTCTCACCTACACACACACACACTTCTGGTAAAGGTATCATAGTCACGTCTCACTGTCGAGCTTCTTCTTCTTTTTCAGGCGTCTTTCTGGGAACCAGCTCCGACACATCAGTGGCGCTGCCTTCTGTGGCCTCACTGGCCTCAAAATCCTGTACGTACACACACACACACACACACACACACA
>JAOVYU010000024.1:3034179-3053488 GCA_025674565.1 Synodontis membranacea
TATATATACTGTATATATATAAAGTAATAAGCATTTTATTAATTAAGCAATTCTGAATAAAATGCCTATTACTTCATAGTTAAATAACTGAAATCTTATTTTGTACATTTTGGTATGGTTAGCCAGGCAGAAGAGGCGCGCTCCCGTGGATGCGGATGCGCGCCGAAGGAGCGCGCACTGCGCCTCGGTGAAATCCTTCCTTTCCTGAGCGCGCGTGTGTGTTTATGTGTGTGTGTGTGTGTGAGAGAGAGAGAGAGAGAGAGAGAGAGAGTGTGTGTGTGCATGTGTGTGTGTGTGTGCGAGCGCGCACGGCATCGCCCATCTGCAGCATGGACCCAGAGCTGTAAAATATCACGATTAGGAACCAAACGAAGCAAAGTCGGAGTTTATTGAGTCTTTAAACGCGATGCGCGTCGTTAGAATGAGCGGAGGGGATGCAAGTAAGAGCAAGAGACCCTTATTCACACTGGACACATTCATACGGAGATTATTTATTTATTTATTTATTTATTTTTTCTTTCAGTGCATGTGTTTTTCTGCATTGCCTGCTTGAATAATAATAATAATAATAATAATAATAATAATAAAAAATGATGCCTGCTCCAGCCTAATGCATGGTGTGGTTCTGGTGGAGATGATGCAGCATGATGCACTGCAGCTTCGCCTCTCACTTTCGGCTTTTCACGAGTGCACGAGCCCGGTATCTGAATGCATAAGCCTATCATTCTCATGGGGAAAAAAAAAAAGAGAGAGAGAGAGAGACGAAATATTACTGGGAAATACTACTTGAGTGCAATTTCTTTTAACACACAAAATGCATCCTGAGGCAAATAGGGAATGGAAACGTATGTATTCAGACAATATTTTCCATTTTGCAAGCATACTTGCTCTTCTCTCTCTCTCTCTCTCTCTCTCTCTCTCTCTCTCTGTAGTAACCGGGGTAAAATAGGCAAGTCTTTGCATGCAGTTTTTGTATATCTGTAAAATGTGGGTCCTGATCCTGATACCTGCTGATGCCACCATCACTCTGTTCTTTGCAGATGTCTAATGCAGTCAGGACAGTTCAAGCTCTCAAACACACACACGCAGGCACAAACACAAACACATATACATACACACATCCACGCTGGGAGGGTAGAGGTGTTATGGTTGGGGGGGGGTAGGGGACAGTCCAGACTGCTCATTTCAGCATCTTTCAATGCAATTATGCAGTCAGACTCCACCTGGCTTTATTAGGGCCGGTGTTTGATCATCTGTAAACGATGGATACATAAAAAGGTCGATGACAGCGTCCCGTTTGCTCGGTGTCCTCGTCTGGGTGGAGGATCAGGAGCACTGCAGCACATTGAGCCGCACCGACAAATGCACAGCAACCGCGACTCAGAAGGACCTACTAATGATCCCACTGCGTGTTTTGAGGGTCAGAGGTAAGTTCTCGTATTATAGTTCCACATAGTACCGTAGTGGAGCTCAGGGCCAGTAGGCATGCATGAGACGTGTTTTGATACAACGATACAGTCATGAACACACTTCAATGTTTTGGTATCAAGATTCAGAATGAAACGGTACCATTCCTTGTTGCCAGGGGTAGCACCCTCAAAAGTAGACCTTTTCTACGTTTAGTATCTGTTTTACCAAGAAAGATACATAGAGTACATTGAATTAATTTTGAACCTTTTTTAAAAACCAGATTTCCAGGTAAAAGATATTTATTAAAGGTAAAAACATAAAGGTACCACCTCATAGTGTACGGTTTAGTAAGTTTTTTTTTGCGTAGAGTGTATTGCCAGTGTCATTAGAATTGATGTGCTGTTATACGCTGTTATATGATAGTAGATATTTGGTTCTCTGGAGGATTTCACCCCAGTGACCCTTAATTGTTTGTATGCCCATTTACAGCCTTTTTTCTGAGTGTTGTACTTATTTTTCTGCATTTCTGTTGTGTGTCTGTATAATAATATGCATGAACACTCAAAGTTCTAATCTTCTTGGTTACATTTTATTTTTATTATTATATTCCTAAGTACAGCACTCCATGAAAATAAAATTGATTGCATTTTATTATTGGCCAGTTACTTGTAGATTTCAGAATTTATTGAATTAAAAATAAATAGGCAGTTTTAGGTGAAGTTTTAGGTGAAGTAATTGATTATTATTATTATTATTATTATTATTAATATTATTATTATTATTATATTTGTAGTTTATTGATAGTTAGAAAGTCATTAGAAATTCAACCTGCTAAATGTTTTACATTTCTGGAAATATCCGTATGTTTATAGTCTAAACTAGGGTTTTAAGGTACAAATGCTTGTCACAGATGTGTTACTATGAAAGGTACGATTAGTTTGAGGGGTTACGCACAATTAAGGTGTGTATTTTGTCCTTACAGCCCGCTGTGGTACCCTTGAGGATACAAATGTTTGTACGTTATACCTGCACAGTGCTCGTGATCTGTACGCAAATTTAACCTTTCCAGTGGATCCATCTCTAACAGCATTTTATTAGTTGGCTTATTAGACTTTATTCTTCGATCCAAGGTGAACTGAATATTAAAGCAGGCTATTCACACCTACACACACACACACACACACACACACACACACGCACGCACGCATTTCACCGTGTCTTCTTCCCTCACCTTGGCTCGGAATAGAAAGCGCCCATATATTCAGTGATATTCAAACCTCTGCTGCTAATGCAAGCCGGGAGTTCAAATCCAATTCGCCTGTAGGGCACTCAAAGAGCGATTAGGTTTACAGTGCATAATTGAACCCAGAAAGAAGTGATGCAGCTTTACCAAGAAGAATATTGATCTTTTGCTGAGATAAAAGCAAACAGGCGAGCGTCCCAGCAGAGCTGTTGGTCCGGTAGCTCAGGGAGCATCAGTCAGAGCCGTGCGTGAGCTTTATAGGTCTAGTAAGTGTACGCATTTATGGATTCAAGTATATACCTAAAGTGGTCTTGGGGTCAGTCGTGTCAGTGCAACACAGTGCAACTACCAAAACACATAATACACACTTAATTGAAAATACACATAAGACAAAATATACACTAACTACATAGTACATAGTACATAGTATATTAGTATATACTGTAAAAACCACAGTTACCCAATTTATGAAAAAATCATTTTCCAATTTTCCTCCACGTAGGCAGCCTTTTTAGATTTACAATTACATTTTCAGTATTTGGTGGCCGATCTTATCCACAGTGACGTAATTTTTTCTATTTTTAAGCTGCATTAGGCAGCTGCCATATTTGCTCTGTGGTTACAATTAGTGTAATTAGGTTACAATTACAATTCGCATCATTCTGCTGAAGAAGCAACCTGGGGAAAGCTAAAAAGGGGTTGAGGGACAAATCTGTACGTTATGCGTACACATGATGTTAGGGATGCATTCCAACATTAGCAAAGGACAGCTACCAACTATAGACTTGACGGGCACTCTTTTAATCTGCTATATTTGATTAAGCACCAACAATAAATACCTGGAACTATTTTATTTATTTATTTATTTATTTATTTAAATTGTGAAACAAAAAAAGATAGTGATAATACATTATTGAATGTCAGGGACGACCTGCAATGCCTTCAGAGACCACCAAGGAGCCATGGACCACTGGTTGCAAACTAATGTAATAATGCATGACATAATCGAAGAACAGGGATGAGCCGTATGAGCCCAGCAACGATACTCTGACAAAACAGCTAGCATGTCCACATTTTTTGTATTTTCTCACCTAGTTTTGCAACCATGATTGACAATTTCTTGCCCCTCCTCCCCGATGACACACAAGAATGTGAACAATCATCGCCACGGGTCAACCTTATAGTGTTGCCAGTCTCCCAACCAATACACAACAAGAATTTATGGCACTAATTTGACTTGATTGTGAAAAACAAAACATTGTGTAGCAGCAAAGCAAAGTAAGATGCTTGGCTTGTCATTTAAAAAAAGTTAATGAATGTAAATGTAACAGGAGGAAAAAACATTAATTTATTCCTTCATTCAAAAAAGTTCACTGAAGATCTGTGTGAGAATTGCATGCTCAAGGCAGTGTAAGATCATGTAGGGATAATTACATTCTACTGTACATACCACAGCCCAAGCCTGCACCGATTCGAGAGCCAAACTTGACAAACACAGTTTGCTAAAGCACGACTTAAAATAACAGCTGTGTTTTTTTTTTTTGTTTTGTTTGTTTTAATTGTTGATTTTTAACTGTCGCTTTGAAAACATATTTTGTAATTTTTTAACAAAATCTACACTAGTGATTAGAAACGTTACAGGGAACGATTTTCATTGTATGTGAACAGAAACAAGAACAAATTCACGTTAATTGTTCCAGAGTGAACGTGATATTTTAAAAGTGCTTAACAGGTTGATAACGTTATTTTTTCAGTTCCAGTATACAGTACATCCTAAACCTAAACATTTACCTGATATGCCTACGTTCCTGTTCCAGAATTCATTACGCCCCGCATGTCTGGCTACGGGACGATCTGATTTTATGTGGCCGTTACAGCCGGGTTTTCACGGATGGTGTGACGTATGTGAAAAATATTATATCTACATTTTTACCCGCAACAAACAGCAATACAAAATAAAAAGATGCTTTGAAATTTTTCAAAATAAATACATGATTCTGGTTAAATGCGGTGTTTGCTTTTATTTATATCCCAGGATTCGTGTCATGTACAAAAAACACTTTTTTTAAAAAATCTTTTATTTTATCCTAATTGGTTCCAGCTAAAGTGAGAGACATGGAATGCTGTGCAGTAACGGAAAAATATCACTTCTGTCCAGTACGAACCAAAATGGAGAATATCTACACACACTGTTTTGTTAGTTTTGTTAGCTTTGCAATGCAGCTCCAGTGTAAAGTGTATAAAGGTTATTAAAACTCATCTTTATGAAGGATTTGCTACATAAAATTCTTTACTTCCAAACATGTGGATAAGACACTATCCTGACTGAATGGTGACAGTGATCAGCTGTTAAAGCTTAGTGATTAGTTCATGGCTATAAATGAGAAGCATTAATCTGAAGTGGCTATGCTTTGTGTCGTAGCTGTGCTTCAGGAAGTATAAAGAATAGCAAACAAACACGTTTTTTCCAATCGTTTTTCTTTTTTTTTTTCCAAACTTTTTGCTTCTTTTGAGCAAGGCATGTCAACACTTCTCTAATTAGACCAGTGAAATTCTTTTAAAATGTTCTCTTTTCTTGATGAGTTGCCTATTTGATTTGGTGCAACAACATGCAACAGGGGATCTACAGCAGAACCTACGTTGTTCATGTTTCTGAGTCACTAAACTACAGATGTTTTTTTTGTGTGTGTGTGTGTGTGTGTGTGTGTGTGTTTATGTGTTTGTTCTGCTACCATGTACGTATAACGTTTGGTTTCATTTATTGTAATGCATGTACTGGTTCTGCCTTCGTTCAGTGATCCTTCAGTCAATGACCCCTGCTGCACATCATTACAAAGCTTCTTTCTTCCACACTGTAATTCTGTCATTCTCTTAAAATGTTTCAGCAGTAAATTTAAAAACCCTCAACACTGTTCAGGTTTCTCAGTTTGTAATCGTTACAAAAATATGCTGCTTCCTTTCAAGTACCTGGAACCACCAGTTCTTGATTCCAGAACAAAATTCAAACTTACCAGCCAAGAAATCACTTTTGTAGTGGACAAGCTGGAAAGTTTAGGCACTGGAAGCGTGACAAAATAAAAGCCCTAACAGTACACACTGGAGCAAGAACAATATACGGACCTAGAGGGAAACAATAAATGAAAAAAACAAGCACCCGGTTCTAAAAAGAAACTCAGAGAACGTGACACCATGAAATAAGACTACTTAGAAAAGTAGACTACTACTACTTTTCTCGTTAGAAAATTGACCCTAGAGAACCTGAGTATCTGAAATAAATCTTGTCTATTGGAAAAACAGTTCTCGTGTTTATAGTCTAAACCAGGGTTTATGGTACAAATTCTAAGCATTGCTTTCTTTTGCTTGTTGTAGGTAATCCTGGATCCTCAGTAGATGTGTGAGAAGGTCGTAGAGAAAGACGTAGTGTGCACTCTTCCCCTACCCGTCCCTCGCCCACTCTTCACATCATGACCGTCGCTACAAGTGACCACATAGATGAAGCTGCAGCTCATCCGGGTCAACCTCAGGACATGTACGACCCAGAACCAGACCACGAGTGTTGTGAGCGAGTGGTCATTAACATCTCAGGTCTACGATTTGAGACACAGCTTAAGACGCTCTCTCAGTTCCCTGATACTTTACTTGGGGACCCTAAAAAGAGGATGCGCTATTTTGATCCACTAAGGAACGAGTACTTTTTTGACCGGAATCGACCCAGCTTCGATGCCATTCTGTACTATTATCAGTCCGGCGGACGGCTACGGCGGCCAGTTAATGTCACTTTGGATATTTTCTCAGAGGAGATCCGCTTCTACGAACTCGGCGAGGAAGCCATTGAGATTTTCAGGGAGGATGAAGGATTTATTAAAGAGGAAGAGAAACAACTGCCAGAGAATGAGTTTCAAAGGCAGGTGTGGTTGTTGTTTGAGTATCCAGAAAGTTCTGGTCCGGCCCGGATTATTGCCATCATTTCCGTCATGGTCATCTTGATTTCGATCGTCAGTTTCTGCCTAGAGACACTACCTATTTTTCACAGCGAGCACAAGGAGATACACAAAAGCCACAACAGCGACAACTCCACAACGACTTATACACCCACCTCTTTCACCGACCCTTTTTTCATCCTGGAGACACTCTGCATCATCTGGTTCTCCTTTGAGTTCCTAGTCCGTTTCTTTGCCTGTCCAAGTAAAGCAGGCTTCTTTGTGAACATCATGAACATCATTGACATTGTCGCTATCATTCCATATTTCATCACGCTGGGGACTGAATTAGCCGAAAGTCCAGAAGATGGTCAACAGGGTCAACAGGCAATGAGTTTAGCAATTCTCAGAGTGATCCGGTTGGTGCGAGTCTTCAGGATCTTCAAGCTTTCACGCCACTCAAAAGGTCTTCAGATTCTGGGCCAGACTCTCAAGGCAAGTATGCGAGAACTGGGTCTTCTTATCTTCTTCCTGTTTATCGGAGTCATCCTCTTCTCCAGTGCTGTGTACTTTGCGGAAGCAGACGAACCAGATTCACAGTTTGTCAGCATTCCGGATGCTTTTTGGTGGGCAGTAGTATCTATGACCACTGTAGGATATGGAGACATGGTTCCGACCACCATTGGGGGTAAAATCGTTGGTTCTTTGTGTGCTATCGCTGGTGTCTTGACCATTGCTCTTCCAGTCCCTGTCATTGTGTCCAACTTTAACTACTTCTACCATAGAGAGACAGAAGGAGAAGAGCAGGCACAATACCTCAACGTGACCAGTGTCCCTAAGATCGACTCGACGGAGGATCTGAAAAAGAGTCGAAGCGTCTCCAGCATGAGCAAATCTGACTACATGGAGATCCAGGAGGCCGTGAACAACAGCAATGAGGATTTCCGCGAGGAGAACCTCAAAACCGGCAACTGCACACTTGCTAACACCAACTACGTCAACATCACCAAGATGCTCACCGATGTATAGCTGGATATTTCTTGCTAGCAGACGATAGATTGAAAAGCTTTTTGGGGGGGAAGGGGTAAGCCATGTTTGTCCGTGTTTCTCTGGCTTTAGGATGCTGAAAATCAGAGAAATTGCAATTGAAGGGGCAGATGATCAACAGATCTCTTGGAGAATGTGAAAAAATTTCCAGCTGTACTGGACTTGAGCTAAATCTATGCGCGCTAACCACGCCCATCACCATAACCCTTAACTAGTCACCAACTGCAGCAGGAATATCTATCACTTATTTATAGTCGGGAGACCATTCCGCCATATCTGCTTGTAGCCAAAATCGTAGCTAAACCACTAGAAATGCTAGCAAAGGTAGCATAAGGGACCATCGCTAAACTGCCAACTCAAAGAGGACTTTCCTCTTCACTTGTAAACAAAGAGCTATAATAAAAAAAAAAAGAAAAAAAAAAGAAAATGGATAACACACTAAAAGCATACTGCCAGACACTACAGCATTCCACATGTAAAGTAACATTCCTCTCTGTGAGCCATGAAATAATGAAGGGGTACAGTCGAGTAAAAAATTCAACTTCCACTACCAAGAGCTGGTATTATTTTCATCAGTTATCAAACACTAACACGATGATTTCTTAAGTGTCAAAGTGAAAGCACATGTAATAGTAATGACTGCGACAATATCATGTGTCGCTCATTAATATACTGTACTATAAGTAACCGTACTGATATCGGAGGAAAATGGATTAGTGCTTGATAACACTTGAGCAAATCAAATTACGTAGTGCAATCATATTTTTCTACTCGACTGTACAGTATATGTGGTAATGTGTCTCACTGCAATATTTATTCACGCCACTTTCTTTTATTTATTCACAAGATTCCTTCACTGCAAACATGACATGTAATGGAATTGCTTTTTTTCTATTTTATATTCTTTCTCTCAAGCAGGGTTTGTAGCAAGGACGTGTAACCCGGAATGACGTTCCGTGGGGTAGTGGGCGTTCAGTGTTGGTGGTTTGGGCAATGGCATGGTTCTAAAGATACAGTATCTAAAGGGTATTTGACGTTGCTGTTATATGACGCTTTTCCACCGAAGAACATGGAGGAGGCTGAAGTTTTGTTGTTCTTTACTGTTCCGCATTGTTGAGTGAATTGGAAGTTGACACTAGGGGCTGTATTCACAAAGAACCTTAAAACTTAAACGTAGCTTCAAACTTTCAATTATAGGGGGAACTCAAAAAATAAGCATCTTAATCCTAATGTCAAAACTCAGATTTTTTTGTAGCGTTTCCAAACTACAAAACCATAGATACACTACGGCATATTCCAATACTCTGAATCATTGTAATACACACTAGCCACTATCTCTATATCTCTCTTTCTATATACAGTACGTTTAGTGCTACAAATATTAGTAAACTTCCATTCATCCATCCATTATCTTTACCGCTTATCCTGTAAGGACAGCGGGGAGGCAGGAACCAATTGCAGCTGACTTCAGGCGAGAGGCGAGGTACAGCCCGGACAGGGCGCAAATTTATCGCAGGGCTAACACGGAGACGAACAACCATTCACACTTACATTCACACCTATGGGCAATTTAGAGTAGCCAGTTGACCTCATCTTCATGTCTTTGACATGTGACCAACAGGGTTAAACCAGGAACCTTCTTGCACTGAAGCGACAGTGCTAACCACTGCACCACCATGCCACCAGAAATATAAGTGTCTATTATCTGTATTTGGATATAAAGCCAGAGTGGGCGTAGCCTAAAGGGAACGATTTTTATTTTTTTTGAAATGCAGGATATAATGCAGACATAGAATTGTCAGCATTTTATAAACACTGCAAATGACTTGTGCAACATGTACGCTATACTGTCTTTGCCCAAATACAGTTTTTTGCCACATATACTCGTATTTTTACTTTTGAATTTCTTCGCAGAAAAGGTTTAGTTAAGCAATGTTTCGTTAAGAACTTTATTACCACTCTTAAGCGCAAGATAAGACTAATTGGCAACACAACCCAAGCTGTGCAACTACGCACCTCTAAATTGTTCCCTGAACCATGTTGCTTGTTAGCTAAATGCAGGTTGTTAAAAATAGTACACGAGACATTTGGTAATTCAGTGAGGCTTGTGCATGGCCAATTTGCAATGTTCCCAGTCCAGTGGTTCCTAGTCAACAGGAAGGTACCATCTCTGGAGTACTAACTATAATGGTTCTTGTGGTGGAAACACGTCTATAGTCAAAGCCACCCCAGATAGCATTGAAATTGAAATGTCAACATTGAAACAATGCCATGCTGCTATCTGGGACAGTATGACAGCAAGATTCTGACTGTTATTTAAATGATACTGAGTCCAAGTTCATGGGAAATTTGGGGCAAAATATTCTTCTTTTGCTAAGTGATGGTTAGCTCATGGGGATGAACTTAGCACAGCTCTGAAAGTGAAGGGCCGGGCATGTAATAATTGAATCCTTCTTTAATACAGGTCGCCAAAGGTATAACTCACTGCCACTGCGTATGTGTATATTTTTTTAATTATTATTTTCCATATTCAAGTGTTTATTTTATTTTATTTTTCATTCTTCTCACGAAAATGTCAGATGCTGGTGTAACCTGTATGAAAAAAAAAAAAAATACAGACATGCTTATTTGAGACACCTTCTATATAAGATAGGATATAATAGTGCATGCATGGTTAAAACATTCCCTGTAGCATGCATGAAGTACGAAAAACTACGTAACTCACAAATATAGTAATAAGTATTCCTATCACTATCGGTATCTATGAATATTTTCTCTGTGAGATGAACAGTATGTGCAATATTGAAATAATCAGTGCCGTGAAATTTCTAAGTATGTTGGATTTTTATTTCATTTATTTTTTGTTAATATTTGAATGACATCATGTTTGTATGGGAGTGCTAGTGTACACTTTCAGGGACTCACTGCACGAAGGTTGTCTGTTTCTCCGCTTAAACGCAGACGTTTCTATGTTTTTCACAAAATGCAGCCGCACAGTAAATTGATCCTGTATTGCCAACATGAAAGAAAATGGTCAAAAAAGTTCTTGGAATTTGAGCACAAAGTAGCACAAAATAGTTATGCAATCTTTGCTAGAAAACTGCCCCAATTCTTAAGCCAGCTCTGCAATTCTTAAATTTATCAATCTAAAACAATTTTAACAGAACAATCCAAACCTGTGTCTCAAATCGCATACTATGACATAATGCTTATTATTAATATTAATCTACAGTAGAAAGTCCATACACATGATATAAACGAAACACATTTCTAGAGCGATTGATGCATTTAAACACTAAGAAACTGATTTTATTTATTACGTTTAATAATTCAATTTATTCATATTGTAAACAATATTATCCAAATGCGTGAATTGCTACCTGACTTTCAACAGTGTTTTCGTTGCTACAGCTTATTAAATTGCTTATTATGATCATTTATTGCCTATTAACAGTTCATTTGAACACAAAAAATTTGTTCCGCTGTTGCTACATCTGCCCCGAGCATAGATATCAATCTGACGACTCTAAAGCGCGTGTTTCAGGTCTGTGAAATTCCTACCTGATATTTCCCGACATCTGATCATCAACAGTTCCAGAAAAAATGAAAATGTTTGAATAACAATTCCACTACGTTCACTGATATCCCCAGTGGAAAGGCTGGCGTCAAACAGCATTATGACTTTTATTTTGTTGTTAGCCTTTTAGTTGTTTTGTTTTCTCTGCAAGTGTAACAGCTTATTTTATCATTAAGTTTAACCAACTATACTATTTTAATAATTCTGTCTTAAAATTGTCTCGGGTTTACCAAATGTTTGGACGTAGCTATAGCTTGTATTTAAGGCTTTAAAAAAAAAAATCTCACTGCCAATTTCCAAAGTGTCAACATTTACAGTTTAGTTGTAGCATTTAGGAGTTTTCATGGCACCTAAAAACGAATTTAAGCTAATCCGACAATAAAATTCACTTGGCGGAAAAGGACGAGGTACATGCTAGCAGTTACGTTAACTTTGCGCCAACTTTTCTAATTGTCCAGATAATCTTTTGTTGTTTTAATATTGCTAACTTTTCTCAATGACCCAAAAGAAAATCTGAGTCCAAGAGGTCAGTAAAATCACACTGTAGAACGGGTATCGTTTGTGCTGTTAGCATGGAGCCACCTCGTCCTCCGACACACCCTAAGTCTTTTTTTCTGGTACGGTTCTCGCTGCCTGCAAGGATTTTGCTTCTTAGCAATCGTTTGAAAGTTAAGCTATATATACATTTTTAACATAATAATATTGCGGTGGTAATATTACTTTCAGTGGTCAGGGATGGTCAAGATGACAATTGCACCAGTATCGTACAGTAGCATGGTGACTGAAGTTCGGTCATGGTCATCGTTCTCGCATCAGGATAACAAAATGTACAAATTAAAACGTTTGTGTTATGATCATCAATGTAGCATTGAAAACGAAACATATTATTAAAAATGCTTATTTCATTAAATAATTCGAGTAAATCACAAACGCTCTGGATTGTAAAAGTAGCTATTTGTTCGGGCGTGTGCAATTTGAGACACAACAGGCCGACAGTTTCAAAATCGAGTTTCTGCTGTTTAACTGACAGGAATGAAAACTTTGTTCCGTAGAACAATGACAACCTTCTTGTAAAGCATGTTCATTCAATTACTGTTCTGAATGTTATTCTTTTTGTTAAAGACTGACAGCTGGTGGAACCTGTGGTTTCCATACAATATATAAATAGTGTTTTATATCTATTTATTTATTTATTTTTGCTCTTGTCTGCTCATCTCAATCTTTCCACTTCAATTATTCCTCTCTTGTTCTTCCGCTGTCCATTTCCCTGAATGTAGCTTCAGGGCTAGCAGCTTTCGTGTGCGGCTTCATGTGACCGTGTGCAGCTGATTTTTCCTTTTCGCTTCCGACAGTTGTAGCTCCAACAAGGGCAAAACGATGCTATTTCTAGAGACAGATTATTATCCTTAACACGTATGATCAATGTGACAAGTCCTACAGTTAATATTAATTACAGCTGCTTAAATGAGACTCTTATGAGTGCGTGACTCTAATGTACTTTCCATAACCGCCTCGCAATACTGAATATACGTACCGATTATTCTATGATATACAGCTATTACCTTCATATCATAAAGTTATAATATCCAAGACATCTAGAGCAAGATTTAGAGTTTGATACACAGCCAACATGCTAGAAGGTGAAGTGTGATTATCGTCATCCACAGTCTAGCTTAAGCGTAATAAAATGCCTCTTTGCTATTTTGCAGCATTTCACTCTAGTCATAGCTACTATTAAATCCAACATATACTCCAAGCACAAACAGCTGAGGGTTAAAAGCTGACGTTTCTACCAGCTAAACCTCTTCGTGCAATGTACAGTACATGGATGTACATGTACATGGTCGGATCAAGCCTTCATTTCTCAGCCAGTTAACTAACGTCATAAGATAAAATGAAAAATGAAAATGTACACAATGTAAAAGTAGTCGATCAAAGAAGCGTTTGAAGGTTGCTTTTTTTTTTCTTTAGGTTCGTACTGGAGCTATAAGCTTAACTAGTAATATTAAGCTGCCAGTTTACCATCATGTAAGCTGCATGGCTTTGGTACATTTCATTTTTGGTTCAACGGTCGCTTTGATTTCATGTACAAAGCTTTTTTTTGTAGGATTAAAATAAAATGGAGAAGAAGTGGAGGATTAATCTCTTGGCCTAAAACGTGCGCACTTTATAACAACCACTGGATGATACACTGGACTATGTATGAAAGAAAAAAAACCTTCATCTGAGATGCATCTTATCCTTCCAAATAATAATACTATAAGGATTATTAGTGATGATGATGATGATGATGATGATGGTGTCAATAATGAATATGATAACAACAATAATATAAATCATGATAAGATTACCTGACTGTTTTGCTTATTTTCTGTTGTTTGGAGTGTGTGTGTGTATATATATATATTTTTTTTTCTTGAGACACACTTAAAGACTGGACGTTCCATCACTCAAGTCATGATCAAGTATCTCAATTAACACTTAGATAAACTCTATGGCCAGGGGCTTGTTGACACCTAACCTGGAACATCCCATTCCAGATTTATTCCCCCTTGGGAGCGTTGCTGTTTGGATTTGTGATCATTCAGCCACAAGGGCATTAGTGAGGTCAGGCACTGATTTCGGATGAGGAGGCCTGGCAAGTTCAGTGGGGTTCAGGTCAGGGTTCTGTGCTGGAGTCTTCCACTCCAACCTTGGCAAACCATGTCTTCATAGAGCTCGCTTTGTGCTCAGCTTTGCCATGCTGGAACATTTTTTTTTTCTTAGTTCTGTTTGTGTGCTTCCAACATTTTGGAGAAAGCCCAAATATACTGTAGGTGTGATGCTCAGGTGTCCATAAACTTTTATCTATATAAAGAAGCTCAAATAACACTTACTGAAAGTCACATGGAATACTGATGTAGCTCAAATAATGGTGTACTCACACTAGGTTCGATGGACTTGTACCGCTCTATAGAGCGCATGTCTCCACTCCCCACTCGATCATGCAACACAGTGATTTTCAGTAAGCCATGCTGCAAGTCTAAAGATGCAGCTGGAGGAATTTGCAGCTTTTACTCGCTTTACAATCTGCTTTCATCAGTAAGGAGAGAGCCAGACCTGTAATCAACTGTATTGAAAAGTGCACTTCATACCGTAGCATTCAGGTTCCGTGGATTACATTGTACAATAGCCCAACTGAACTGCTTCCTGGGGCACCTCCTCTAAGCGGTCCAAGTGAATGGCACACAGTGATGACACTAGTCAAAGGAACTGGACATTGGGCGTCAGGCGCTCTCAGGAGCGGTACTGTGGTATGGCTCGCCTAGTGTGACTACGCTTTGATACTCCAGTAGCTCAATTAACACTCAAGTAGCAAAAATAAAATTCAAGTAGCTGAAGTAACACCCAAGAAGCTCAAGGATCAAGTAACACTCAAGTAGTTAAAAATGATTCTTGGATGAAGGATTGAGCTGAGCATTGATGAAATCTGGTACAGTTTCCTATCCAAAAAAAAAAAGTGGATCTTCAACATCAGATCTAAAATTGAATTTCATTTAAATTGTTTTAGCCAAACATAAGGTAGAATCATGCCAAATAAAACACGTAATTTTTTTATACACTCTATCTATCTATCTATCTATCTATCTATCTATCTATCTATCTATCTATCTATCATACATTATTTTATACAAAAATCTCTACACAACAGCAGATCTAAATACACTGTATCCTGACTGATAGTTAGTATTTTAGCTCAGAGGCCCCCAACCCCCAGTCCGTGGATCATTTGGTACCGGGCCGCAAAGAAAATTTGTGGTTAAAATTATGGTTATTTTTCTTTCATCAGTCTTCCGGATCTTATTTTGAAAAATGACTGTTTCTGCCCTCGCCTCACTACCGCACTTGACTCTGGCACGCCGTTTCATGCATCAGACACACAAGCTAACCCTTGAAAAAAAATGAGCCAAAAACAAAATTCACTGGAGAGCTTTTTCGGGAAGGAACAAGCAAACAATGGGACAGCAGAAGGGTCACAGACTGCTAGCAAAAAGAAAGCTGCATTTAAATGAAAATACCAAGATTCCTACCTAAATTACGGGTTCATCGCAACAGGTGATACAAAAGCTCCACACCCGCTACGCGAACCCCCGTACCTGTACCCAGTGCGCAGAAAAATTTTCATGCTTGAAACCGGTCCGTGGTACAAAAAAGTTTGGGGACCGCTGCTTTAGCTCATTATTTAGCTGCACATTATTTACCTTGCATTAAAGCTGTGGTTATTGCACCCTGGCCTCTCCCCCTCTCTTGACTGAAAGTCCATTGGTGTCCATTTTAATGGCTATTAGCACAAGTGAACTGAACCTTATTAGTTAGTGTTAAACACAGTAATCACAAGATAATCTTTAGCTCCGTGATAAATTCAAAGCCAAGGATTTCGGGAGCGTAGTCTTGGCGATAGCTTTCTTTTAAAATGTCAGAAGAAACTGTTTCTAAGTGTAAACATGAAAAGTAAAATATGAAAAATATGAAAATATTTATATATATATGAAAAATATAGAATATGTAAAATATGAAAACTTTTTTCCACCTCCATCAACTGCTGACAGGAAGTGGACGTGGGCGCTGGAAAGGGGGTGAACCAAAATGTGACGAGCAGAAAAATCCTTCTGGAAAAACAGCATGATATTTCATGCGTTGGAGGATCCGAGGCAAATGAGTCAGACATGTCAGTATGAGGAAAACCCTGTGATGTCACCTCCTTTCCAAGATCAGGATGACAGCTTTTGTCTCAGTTGGATGCTGGATGTGGTTTCCATCCACCTGTATTTGTGTGATAGTTTAAGGGAGGATACAGGGGGATGGCAGCAGGCTGTTTTGTATATACAGTAGATTATGCTTTAGTGACTGTGTTCGTCTCCATGCGATTTGGATGGATTCGTCTTAGTGTTGATGAGTACAGCGAATGTGAGTGTTACACTTAATGTGGTCTGTTAGGTTTCTGTTTTTGTCATTTGCAATTTGAGCAGGAATGATTTTCTGCAGGAAAAAACAAAAATCCAACTTTTCCCAATATGGAATTCACAAAATCAAGTTTCTTATATCCTTAGATATTTTACTGAAATAGTACAAGTGAGGACCAAATAGCAGTGCTGCATCTGATACACTCGTATTTATCACAAATGTCTCTATATATGTTTACTAACTAATACAGTTAGCTTTTTGGGCCTGGAAGCATATGTGTGTGTGTGTGTGTGTGTGTGTGTGTGTGTGTGTGTGTGTGTGTAAAAAATCACGAGTGTGCATTATTGTCATGAGAACACCTGACTTTTCCTGCATGCAAGACGAAATAGATACGAGTCACCACAATCCTCCATTTGCTAATCTGCAACATTAGCAGTTCTTTTCTGCACCTTTGTAAGCAACGAACATGTCAGCAGCATTACTGCTTTAGTTTGCAGCAAATATTGTGTTTGAACTGTGAGATCATCACTGATGTCAAAGAGGGCAAAGTGAATATGGAAAAGGTGAATATGGGGAAGGTTCTGGAGGATAAATCTAGCATGAAAAGCTAGCAAAAAAAAAAAAAAAAAAAAGCCCATGACACAAGGATAGCAAGAGAAAAAGCAAAAACCAAGTCTTGAGGAAAAAATGCATAGGGAAAAAAGAAAGAAAGTCTAAGACTTGGGAACGAGGTAAAAAAAAAAAAAAAAAAAAAGAATTGAGGAATAAAAATTAAGGCAAAAATGCTAAGATTAAATCAAAGGAGAAAAGTTAAACTGACAAAAATAGATCAAAAATCGAAAGATAAAAATCAACATGAAAAAAGATTGAAGCTGAAGCAGAAAAAAAAGGCTAGGGAAAAAAGATATATCAAAGCAAAGAAAGGTAAATGCTATATTTAAAAAAAAAAATCTAAGGAGAAAAAACAGGTGTGAGAAGGCAGAGAGATCACTAAAGCAAAAAATGAGAAAGGTTAAAGCTTTGAGAAAAAGGTAAAAACTAAAGCAAAATGTCTAGTGGAAAAAAAAACAAAGAAAAGAAAAGAAAAGAAAAGAAAAGGCTAAATGAAAGAAACTAAAGCAAAATGGGTGAGGAGAAAGCTAACGCAAAAGAGCTTAAGAGAAAAGCTAAAGAGAGAAGGCTACAGCAAATAAAAATGGAATAAAATTTAAAACAAAAACCAATTAAATGAAAAGGATAAATAAGGAAAAGCTAAAACTAAAGGTTTAGGAAAAATGTACAGTGAAATGGCGAGGAGGAAAATGAGTTATAGCGAAAGGGCACATTTTTTTCTTTGGCTTCGGTTGTGGCAATTTTGCTTTTTTTTTGCAGCAGTACAGGGTGTACTGGTATTGCCAATTCATGGTGTGTGTGTGTGTGTATGTGTGTGTGTGAGTGTGTGTGTGTGATGACCCACATCACTCTTACTGCACCGTGTTCATTTCTGCAGTCTCATAAATGACATAAAAACCTGTCACAGCTCAGTGTGCAGTGTGTGTGTGTGTGTGTGTGTGTAGCTACAACACACTCAGTTTTGTATTTAAAAAACAGCCACTGCAGTCCACCTGAAGGTGAAGAAAAGTGGGTCACTGCAGCTGAGCTCAGTTCTGCTGTTCACAAGGACACATAAAGATCCAGAAGGTTTCAGTGTCAAATTTATCACACATTTGAAAAACTTCTGGTTGGTATTTTCATTGCGTATCTTTACGTACATCATGTTTACAGTATGGCCTTGATCTTTTCATTTCATCAGGAATCAAACACTAATACTGTACATCACCTTCCTTAGCTTAGCTAGTTTCTTGCTAATCAAGAATTTAACACTGACAGAGATCCACAAAACTCCTCAGCGCCATAAAACTGACATATTTCTTGATGTTTTGAGAATCATAATACATCTGACGTTACTAAAAAAATATTTACAAACTATTTTACATCGCATTCAGGCTAACAGACATTGTTTCCTGTCAGCTACTAACTGATTAGCCGAGCGCTAATAACCCAAATGGGATAGTTAGCATCTGTGTTTCATCACTGCTGACACTTAAATTACATTTGCTAGGTTGTTAGCATGGTTGTCTAGCTGTATAATACAAATTAACTTTGTGTTACCTAAGCTAACTATTTAGCTAGTCCAACTTTTTCTCATTGCTGTGTCTGAAGCTGGATGACTCAGCTTATGCTAGCTGGGTAGACTATTCTACTGAGTAATTAAATCCAGTATGATCTTCATAGCATTATTTCAAGCCTAAATAGAAAACTCAAGACTTGTCATAAAATACATCATACATCCAATAAAATGTGGTAATCAATTCACATATTTAGTTTGGCGACATAGCTAACAAAGCTAGCTGTATGAATGAGGATGAATTCTTCGCTCAGCTAAATCTAGACATGAAACCTGACAGAGCTATCCTATACAAGCGCTATCCTTTACAAGCGCTATCCTTTAAAAAGCGCTATCCTTTACAAGCGCTATCCTTTAAAAGCGCTATCCTTTACAAGCGCTATCCTTTACAAGCACTATCCTTTAAAAGCGCTATCCTTTACAAGCGCTATCCTTTACAAGCGCTATCCTTTAAAAGCGCTATCCTTTACCAGCGCTATCCTTTGCCAGCGCTATCCTTTACAAGCACTATCCTTTAAAAGGGCTATCCTTTACAAGTGCTATCCTTTAAAAGGGCTATCCTTTACAAGCGCTATCCTTTAAAAAGCGCTGTCCTTTAAAAGCGCTATCCTTCAAAATCGCTATCCTTTACCAGCGCTATCCTTTGCCAGCGCTATCCTTTACAAGCACTATCCTTTAAAAGGGCTATCCTTTACAAGCGCTATCCTTTGCCAGCGCTATCCTTTACAAGCGCTATCCTTTAAAAGGGCTATCCTTTACAAGCGCTATCCTTTAAAAGGGCTATCCTTTACAAGCGCTATCCTTTGCCAGCGCTATCCTTTACAAGCGCTGTCCTTTAAAAGTGTTGTCCTTTAAAACTGCTGTCCTTTACAAGCGCTATCCTTTAAAAGCGCTATCCTTTACCAGCGCTATCCTTTGCCAGCACTATCCTTTACAAGCGCTATCCTTTAAAAGCGCTATCCTTTACAAGCGCTATCCTTTACAAGCACTATCCTTTAAAA
>JAOVYU010000024.1:3120548-3133820 GCA_025674565.1 Synodontis membranacea
CGGACAGACCGCTCAGCCACAGAGTATAGGGTGAAGAGATAGGTGTTAGCATTAGCCCGTTAGCATGCTGCCATGCTGATATGCTGGCATGTTCCGATTTAGCCGAGAGTTGACAGGGTGGTCTGTTACATGCCCACGTTGGCTATGGTGGTGTTAGCATTAGCCCGTTTGCGTCCTAGCATGCTAGTATGCTAACATGGTCCGATCACGGTGAGACTTGGCAGAGTGCTCTGTGACATGCCCACATGACCAATGGTGGTGTTAGCATTAGCCCGTTAGCATGCTAATTTGCTTACATGCTCCGATTGACGTGAGACTTGCCGCTCTGGTCTATGACATGCCCACGTGACCTATCCTGGTGCCGGCATTAGCCCATTAGCCTGCTAGCATGCTGAGATGCTCCGCTTGAGATAAGTCTTGCCCTGACGCTCTGTTACCTCGTGTGGGCGTTAGCGTGTTGGCACCGAGCACCACCCATCTCAAAATTTCTTCAGAAATTTTGCACACCGTTTCTAGTTGATAATACTGTGCATGGAATAAAGCACTTGGGGTTGTGCTGTTATGGGAAAATAATCAGTGACATGAACCAGTTATGCTTACCACTTCAAAAGTTTTATTTCTCTTACACAACTGGAGTTTGCTAACAGTTTCAATTTTATTCATTCAAGACTGGCATGCTGTACTGTACTTTTTATTCATTTATAGTTATGCTTAATGTGTATGTTAGTTGCTGTTATCACATCCTCTCTATTGAAGTTAATACTAAAATAATGCAGCTTGTCAGGTTACACAGAGGCCTTTACTTCTATAGCTTTACTTCTGACTGTTACAAAGCACTGACACTGTGATGAGACTCTCTCCATAAATAAAATATATAATATATCAAAAATTACATGGTTTTATCTGTTTATATGCAACATCCCTCTTACAAGATTCGTTGAATGCTGTAGAACGAGTATGTTCATATAAACCCTTGATTTTTCTTGGGGCGAGAAATTCTGTCAGAGCTGCTGTTGTAGAAAATGAATCGACACCTTCTGGCCAATCAGAATTTAGAATCCAACAGCGATGTGGTAAATCTCTAGTGTGAATGTACCTTAGGGTAAGATAGCAAGATAGCTAACTAACGCAAGATAGTATGATGCACACAGCACTTAGAAATGTTTGCCAATTATGGCAACTAATGAAAGAATAATTAATTGCAGCTCCTGCAAATGCTTGTACTTTTATTTTGAAGCATTCATGATTTCTATATTGCGTCTTCAGTATGACGGTTCATACCAAATCCGTAAAAAAAAAAAAAAAAAAAAACATTTCTGATTGGTTGCCAGATGTTTATTAATTGGTTAGATTTTAACAGCTGTTCAAAAATGTAGTTGCCGTTCTAAATTCATGCTTTATGTATATTGGAGCTATATTGGAATATATCCATAAGCATAAATAGTGGTTTACAGTAGTTTAGACTGATATTTGTACTTTTTTATTGCTAAACATGGATTTATGGAAATATTAGTGATTTATGTTCCACAGTGCATGGAAATGTTTTAATACAAAGCAACAAAATCTAAACAATGAGTCAGATCCATGAATAAAACCACATAATAATGTGGCTGTAGGGAGGAAACTCTGATATTGCTAAATCTACAGAAACATAGTGATAGAAAACATAATGTTTTAGTTATTATATGTTATACAAGATATGCTAAACATCTGTACATCTTATATTGGGCTAAAAAAAAATCCATTGTATAGTTCCGAGAGCCTCCTACACACAGGACCAAGTGAAAATGTGAAATATCACTCCCTCCTCTTCACTCATTCACTCCTCAGCGCCATCCTCCCACTGCACGGCACTTCAGAGACGCCATTGTCCTGTCAAGGCCGAGCAAACATCCACCCAGAGATAGACAGATGAGAGAGGGAGAGTAAACACTATGACGGAACAAAGGGAGCAGGAGGAGAGAGAAAAAAAAGGATCAGTATGAAGAAGTTGTTACTGTTGCTGTGTGCCTCTGAATTTCTTAAAGTTTTTTGCGTATTGATTTTTATAGACCTGTACACCAAGCCTTTTACTCTGAGACACATGCTGTCCTTTATTATTATCACTTGCAAGCAAATCCACTTTTAGCACCTTTGCGTATCATGTCAGTAGCTTCGAGGGTGTACGGTTACAGTACAATCAGCTCTTACTTACCCCGTCCATCAGTGGAAAGAGAATAGAAGAGAGTACATAACATCGCTGACCAGATGTTATGTAGGTGGGGGATCATTCTCAGCACAGCAGTGACATTGAGATGGGTGTGTGTGTGTGTGTGTGTGTGTGTGTGTGTGTGTGTGTGTGTGTGTGTGTGTGTGTGTCCATGTGTGTGTGTGTGGCTGCAGTGAGTGTATCAGGTACAGCAGTGTTCCTGGGATGTATCACTGTGATGAGAACAATCCACAGCTAAACTTCTCCAGGCAGCGGTGATGCCGAGGTCATAAACTGAAACGTGTGTGCTGTTGCAGCTCATCTGCCTCGAGGTTCAACATGCTGTGCTTTCTGAGATGCTTTTCTGCTTTCCATGGTTGTAAAGAGTGGTTATTTGAGTTACTGTTGCCTTCCTGTCCAATCTGCCCATTCTCCCCTGACCACTCTCACAAACAAGCTGGTTCCGCCCACAGAACCGCCGCTCACTAGATGTTTTTTTTTTTTTTTTTTTTTTTTTTTTTAATTCTGTGAGACTGTTTCTTCCCATTCCGATGTTTGGTGCCCTTGACCTGTATATGGGTGATTTCATGCATTGCAGTGCTGCCACATGATTGGCTGATTGGAAAAGGAGTTCAGGTGTTTGTAAAAAGTGTCTTTTTGTTTCAGTGCACACTGTTACCGAGCTGTGAATGCTGATGAAAGTAAAAGTGTTAAATATTTAATATATTTTTTTTAAATTAAAGCAGGACACTTTTGTCTAAGTTTTAAATAAAAAAAGCACAATATAACTTTTTCTTTTCCAATGCCAAAAACAAAATACTAAAAAAAAGTGTTTTTTTTTAAATTCTAAAAAAAATCAAGCACTTTACTTACTTTTCATTGTTATTATTTTTATTAGCACTTTTATTAGTTCTCTTTCTTTCTCTGATGTCCAGAATTTTCTGCTCATATCAGCCTGACACTGTTGATCAGATATCAGATCTGTGCTATCTCTGTGATTAGTAAAATCAAAATCTCCGACATCAGTGGACTCATCGGTAAAGCTGTAGTTCTCAACAAAACTAAATGTTCATCTTTTGTGCTTTTTAAATATTATGTTGTTATGTTGTTTTGTGTTGTTTTTTTTTTTTTTTACAGTTAAGAATGCGTCCCATCGCTCCTGCAGGTTATAATCAGAATATCGGCTCGGATCCCGTGCTGTGAATTGAGACTGGTGTCGCATTTTATATGAATGAAGTAATTCAATCTAAGAGCACCCAACAAATCTATGAGCTCCTCCCCCTTACCGTAACTGTAGTCATTCATAAGTTTGCACACCAACATGAACAGGAAGTATTTTCACTCATTTACAAACAGCCGTGTGGCACCTAATCATAATACACAAGGCCAGGACTCATGTAACACTAAGCAAGCAGAAGTCATTTTATTATAATAATAATAATATTTTTATTTTCAAAGAACATTCACTGCATTAAAGTGAATTCTATATATATATAGAATACCAGGACATTTTTATGTATGTTTTAATAGAATACCAGATTACAGTTTAAAAGTTGGTTATTGTCCCAAGTTATATAAAATATAAAAACTAAATTTTAAAAAATACCTATAAATAATAAGTGAAAGGTTTAACTTTAAAATAACGTTGAACAGAAAGCGAATCTGTAGTGTCCTCTACTAAGAATCATCCCACATTCCTTAAACTGCCTTCAGCAATCTGGCAACATGCCGGAAAAAAAAAAAAAAAAAGCAAACATCAAAACATCAAGGTTTGCAGATTAAAATAGTGATACAAGGTACAGTGCAAGATAAAGGTCAAAATTCCTTCCAAGAATTAAAAAAGTCATCGAGCCAAAATGCAAATCCTAAAGATAGCAATTATAGTAAAACACAATAGCATTGCAACAACACACCAGTGTTTATCCTTTTAATCTTAATGTGTGTCAGGATTAGGCAAGTTCACACAGCAGCCACGCCTTCATTTCTGTAGAAAATTCTAGGTTAAGGATATAATGACATAGTATGTTTAGAGCAGTTTCTTACAACAAATCAAAGACATAATCAAAGATTAGAAATGAGTCACAATATAAAGTGAAATTGTGACATGTAACGAGAAAACAGGCAGAGGCAAATGAACACAATGGAAAGCATCTGGCATGCATGTCAGAAAGACAGCAAGACAGGAAAAATGAGATTGTGTAACTAACTTTAAATACATACAGCTAATATGCATTGTTGGACTGGAATGGGACAGTTCCCCCTACGCTTTGCTTTGATATTGTATATGTCCCTGGACCCCCCCAATGTGGGGACTAGCCATGTGATTGGGGAGCAGATTGGCCAAGAGAGTTACAATAAAGCTTGTCAGTTAGGCAGTGGTCTGGGATGTCATTGATCTTACATCCCACCTGTCTGAATCTGTGAACTTAATAATTAGCAAATTGTGTACACAGGAGCTACATCCACTTTTGGTGACATGTACAGTAGGGGATTTGGAGGGCACTTCATTCACCAAGGGACTAGAAACCACCAGCCTTAAAAAGGATACGTTAAGCTACTGAGTTTGTAAGCCTGGGGCAAAGCCAAGTTATATGTTGCAGTTATATGAGGCCCTGACAAATCTTTGACATCAGGGGTAGATGGCCAGAACCTGACCAGGTTGGATCGCGTGAATGTTTCAAGTTTTTTCAGACTACCTTTTATTTGTGTGAGCCTCCTACCAAACATGCTTCTCATTCCTGAGCCATTCACCCACTGCCAAGGCCAAAGTTTATAAAGGAATCCACTGGAAAAGTGGAGGCTGATAACCCAGGGCGCACTAAAAGGTTGTGATATCTCTGAAGGAATGCCACAGCACAGTTTTATCCATGTGGGTGGTAGCCAGATGCAAGGCCCATGGTGACTTCTCGATGAAATCTTGCCACACTGTTAAAGTCAACAGTGGCATCTGTCTGAAACTATATTTTCAGGTATGATTCACTACTGCGCTACATGGCCAAAAGTTTGTGAACACCTGACTATCACACCCATATACAGTGATCCCTCGCTTATCGCAGGAGTTAGGTCCCAGAACCCGCTGCAAAAAGTGAAAATCCGCGAAGTAGCAACCATATAATTATACGGTTATTTTTTTATATATTTTAAGCCTTTATAAACCCTCCCACACTCTTATAACCATTACCTGCACAGTTATACAGCATAAATGCTTTATATTCTCTTAGATATTTCGTAAGATTCATTGAAAGTAAACACAGTTGACACAGTATACAAGTACTAAACTATCGTATATCATTTTTTAATTCAAGTTTTATTTCAATTTCATGTCTTTCCAACTAAGGTGGTTAAGCCAAACATATTCCAGCTTGACAATTTCCTGTGGAAAAAAATGAGGTCCATGAAGACATGGTTTCCCAAGGTTAGAGTGGAAGAACCTGAGTCATCTGCACACCCAAGAGATCTGACCTCAGCCCTACTGCAGTTCAGGCCTCTTCACTCAAAATCAGTGTCTGACCTCTGAGTGTGATGGTCAAGTGTTCACAAAATCTAAAAAGATTTCTTAGAGACACTTACTGTAGACACTTAGAGACCACCAAACTGCCATGTAAGTGCCTGATTGGTCTCCGTTTCCCACTGCAACAGCAGTACCTTTGATCAGATGGCTAGTTGTCTGGGATGGGGTCAGTAGTTAATGCTCTGAAAATATCTTCATTAGTGAGTCAGATGACGGATGCAACAATTGATAAATCAAGGATGATGGTACTTTCATGATGGAGATGGTGGAGAGTCTTGGATGTCTTGATGAGCAAGTATCCAGCAGCAAACAAAGACTACAAAAGTGTCTTGAGATGTTTCCAAACAGTATCTCCCCTCCTCAAAAGTCCTCTTAACAGACAATAGCCCGCAAACACCACATCTCTCTCCTGTTGGAGACAATTTTAAGAAAAAATAATATGCACAAAGATTTTAGGATAATCTTAGGAAATGGATGTTATTGAGGCAGAACCATTATCACCTGAACTGCCATTACTATGAACTGAAGTACAACATCTTTGTCTGGAGAAAAGAGGCTTAGTTTTATGGCCCTTTATTAAGGAATGATATAAGAAGGGCAGCAAGTAAGCTAAAATTATTTAACATATGAATATCGTATAAAAATATCGTATCTCCAGCCAATCCATGACTACCAATACCCTTTATTCTTACCTTTTCACTTCTTTTGAGTTAATCACATGGTTAGGAATGATATGGAGGTTTAACGGAAGAAACCTTTTTTTTTTTTTTTTCTTAGAACTGATTTCCCAGTAGGTGCATCAATTAATAGATGTTTTCTTAATGGATGCAAGCAAATATCATTTATAAAATTACAACCTGTATTTCCAGAGCAAAAGTAGTAAATTTCTGCATTCGCGTGTGACATCATTTTGTATTCGTAGTGTTAATAAATGTGGTCTTTGACCTAGATTAGATTACTAGTATATCAAGTCAAGTCAAGTGACTTTATTATCATTTCAACAATATACATGTGGTACAGTAAAATGAAATAACGTTCTCCAGGACTATGGTGCTACATAAAAGACAGGGACGTAGCGTGCATGTATGCTACATAAACACAAAAGGACTACATGAAGTGCACTTGTGCAGACATGTACAAAAACAATTAGTGCAAAAAGCAACAGGAAAGACAATAGAGATAATACGATAAAGACAATATATACAAGAAAAGACAATACAGACAAGAGCAGCAACTGATGTGTAGCAGCAAAACAAGTTGGGAGTGCAAACTACAGAGGTGTGTAATGACTGTGTGTGTGTGTGTGTGTGTGTGTGTGTGTGTGTGTCTCAGTCCAGTCCCTGAGTATTTAGATGCCTGATGGCTTGAGAGATGAAACTACTACAGAGTCTGGTAGTGAGGGCCCGAATGCTTCGGTACCTCTTTCCAGATGGCAGGAGGGTGAAGAATTTGTGTGAGGGGTGCGTGGGGTCGTTCACAATGCTGGTGGCTTTGTGGATGCAGTGTGTTTGGTGAATGTCGGTTATGGAGGGAAGAGAGAGACGCCGATGATCTTCTCAGCTGTTCTCACTATCCATTGCAGGGTCTTGCGATCTGATACAGTGCAGTTTCCATACCAGACAGTGATACACCTGCTCAGGATGCTCTCGATCGTCCCTCTGTAAAAAGTGGTGAGGATGGGTGGTGGGAGATGGGGTTTCCTCAGAGTCCGCAGAAAGTAGAGACGCTGTTGAGCTTTCTTTGCTATGGAGCTGGTGTTGAGGGATGAGGAGAGGTTCTCCACCAGGTGAACACCAAGGAATTTAGTGCTCTTGAGGATCTCCACAGAGGATCCGTCGATGTTCAGTGGTGAGTGGATGCTCCATGGTCTAATGAAGACAACAATCATCTCTTTTGGTTTGTCCACAATCAGAGACAGGTTGTTGACTTTGCCCCAGTCCACTAGCCATTTCACCTCCTCCCTGTATGCTGACTCGTCGTTCTTGCTGATGAGACCCACCACTGTTGTATCATCGGAAAACTTAATGATGTGATTTGAACTGTGCATGGCTGCACAGTCGTGAGTCAGCAGAGTGAACAGCAGTGTACTGAGCACCCAGCCCTGGGGGGCCCCAGGGCTCAGTGTGGTGGTGCTGGAAATGCTGTTCCCAATCCGGACTGTCTGAGGTCTATCAGTCAGGAAGTCCAGGATCCAGTTATAGAGGGAGGTGTTCAGGCCCAACAGGCTCAGTTTTTCAGTCAGGTACTGAGGAATGATTGTGTTGAATGCTGAACTAAAGTCTATGAACAGCATTCGAACATATGTGTCTTTCTTGCCCAGGTGGGTGAGTGCCAGAGGAAGGTTGGTGGCGATGGCTTCATCCGTTGAGCGGGTTGGATGATTGGCAAACTGCTGAGGGTCCAGTGTAGGTGGCAGCAGGGCCTTAACGTGCCTGATGACGAGTCTCTCGAAGCACTTCATGATTATGGATGTGAGTGCTACGGGATGGTAGTCATTGAGGCAGGACACTGGAGACTTCTTTGGCACTGAATGATGGTGGTGGCTTTGAGACATGTTGGAACGACGTACAGTATATGCTTGTTATACTTGAAATATTGACAATTGCTGTTTGGTTTTAGGAACTGAAATAAAGTGTTACTTGTGATGGCATTGGGGTCACAATACTTAATAATACACTTCTTAAAAAAACTTATTTTATATGGAAGCGCACAGGAACATCTTAAAGGAAGAAAATGCAAATTTTGTGCTGTGTAAACACGTTTGACTCTTTTTGCTGTTGTCCCAATCAGACAAAGTTCAGACTTCAGAACTCACAAAAACACACCCGGTGAAAAACAGCATTTTTTCATCAAATTTAGTTATTGATACAGTAGCAGGAATCACATGGATCATTTAGAAAACCATCATAACGTCAACATAACAGGTAGCAAGAATAATAGGGTGTAATCAGGCCAAGCGGACATGCCCATATTATACATGACAACCTGCCCAACCACTTTTTCTTCAATGAGCACAAATACACACATGGATTAGCACAAACAGGAAAACACAGGTTTTCTACTATCAAAGCCACTCTATTGAAAATCTTTCATCCACTTAGCTCTGGCACGGCTGCTCTTATTCAATCATGAGTATCAAAATAAATATCAGTCAGCTGGAACAAGAAATAGCGGCCTCCTTTAAAGAGTTAGCGTGTGTATCCTCGGCCAAGATCGATGGTTTCGGATTTTTCTGCTATTACAGGAATGTGTTGCTCTGTGACAGCCCACACACAAAGGGTGAAGACGAGCCGAAGAGTGTGTGTAGGTGTGTTTGCCAGCCACCGTTCCAGGTTATGAAATCTCAAAAAGAAAATGTATAAGATATAACGTTTAACAAAAGCGCATTTTATTTTAATGTGAATTTGAGTTAAGGGACATTAGTGTAACTTTAGCATGAGTTTGATTAGAAGTTAAGATAGTATTAAAGGCATGATTTACATAGTGCTAGCTAGTGATTTGTGTAATCACTATTGCTTAGAACAAGATAAAAGAATGTTAGTGCTCGATTGACGTTATATTAGCATGTTCTTGGTATACAATTAATACATTAGAGTAAGTTTAGAAAAAGATTAGCATTGTTTTTTTGGGATGATGGTGTGACACTAAAGTGTAAGGTTAGTGTAAGATTGGCTGAAAAGTAGTATGCGTTTAATATAGCTTATATTACTCACGAGGATAAAATTTGAATAAAGTTAATATCATATTATCATACAAATGGTTAGTGAAATTTTGACCAAGATTTAGCGCAAAGCTACTGTTAGTGTGAGGTTTCCCTAAAGTAGCATATGATAAGTGTAATGTAAAAGTAATTAGCAATGTATTAGTTTGTAAGTACTGTAGGTGTTACTGTAAGGTCATTATAATGTCAGCATAACATCTGAGGCTAGACGCTGAGGATGAAAGGTTTGAGGCTAACAATTCTTATTTGAGGAAAATACAAGCTTAATACTGGACTAACAAAGTTAGCGGAATATTCTGGTGTACATTTCATGCCTGCGCAGCATATTTTCTGATTTTCTAGCACAGTAGGAATGTCTTGTTTGTAGAGACGACTCACTGGCTGAAGAGTGTGTTACACGTGCAGACATGGTTCAGTACCAGGCCATATCTCAGAACGGTGAGTAGAAGCAGCTGGCACTTTACTCACACAGCAGGAAAAGACATTCTAAAGATGCCTGACCTTCAGAACCACCCAGCACAGGGGTGGTCCAGTTGAAAGTCAGAAAGTCTACAAATACTGTTTGTTAATTATCCTTTAGATATGGCGAAAATACAGTTTAATGTGTGTGTGTGTGGGGGGGGGGCAAATCTACAACACTGTGATGTCAGGAAACACTAAAATGTTAACATATTAATAAATAAGCAATTAAAAGTGCCTGAAAGGATGAAACTTTTCACAGCCGGAACTGCCGATAGATGGGGTGTGATATGGAAATAATCCAGATTTATACTCGTATTAATATTCCACAGTGATGATTCCACATCATGCAGATTTCACTTGCTTTCACTTAGCGTTGATGGTCATAAACTGCAGCAATATTCACTGAAAACAAATGAGGGAGGATCGTGGGAAAGAAAAAAAGGGTGGAGAAATCGGAAGTGTGACTGATTACATAATGCATTCAAAGTAATAAACAATGTATAATTAGTGGCAGCCGGTTTTGCATATTGCACCAAATATATAGGTGTAAATAAACCCCATGCGTGTTGCTCAGAGTTTCAACCCTGCTACGTTCCAGTGTGAATATTCCACAGTGATTTCACTCAGCTGTATAATGAGCGTGTGTTAGGTAAGGATTGTGCAAGGGTGAAATTCCAATGAGTGTGACTTTAGGTGAAGCTTTAACTGGCGTAACGCTTATTTATGACATCATAAGCTGGCAATTATAAGTCAGCTTTCCCCCGACATTCCTTCAATCGAACGTTTTACAAAATTACCTGACATTGTTCATTATAAAAACTATTGGAAAAAAAAAAATCTGTTGGAAAAACCTTGTAATTTAGTCACAATACATGTGGTAACACATAAAGCATTCTTCTCTCGCTCATACACATGACTTTTAGGGAGAATCTCACAGGAACAAAACGGGTGGAGAAATGGGAAGGGTTTATGATTTTTTTTTTATGACTTTATGATCGATACCATAAAGTTTGGGTATTTTGTGGTGGCCAGTTTTGCAACAAATAAAATTCTACTTCTTCTTCTTTCAGCTGCTTCCTGTTCGTGGTCACCACAGTGGATCATCAATCATCCGCACGTCCTGATGCAACCCTCACACTTTTATCTGGGCTTGGGACCGGCACTTAGACCACACACTAACCTGTGCACCTCAGCGGCTGGGACCATTCAGACTCACATTCGTTCACCTATGGGCAATTTAGAGTAGCCGATCAACCTGACCTGCAAGTCTTTGGACAGTGGGAGTAAACCGGAGCACCCGGAGAAAACCGATGGTGGCACAGGGAGAACAAACTTCACATAGAAAGGCATCCTGGTCGACCCAAGGATCGAACCCTGGACCTTATTTTGCATCGAATAAAATAGATTTTAAAAATGGGCGAAATATGAATTGCGTGTGTGTGTGTGCGTGCGTGTGTGTGTGTGTGTGTGTATAACTATTTCTATCAGAGGTTGGAGAGTGTTAATCAAATCACAGATCCATTTATTAGAACATTGTGAATCTTATACAAAGATTTTCACAATATTCAGATCATTCATCTTAAGTAAGCACTTTATCCAGAGTCGTAGCAGAGTTTATCCCGGGAGCACTGTGAGTGACGGAATACACTCTGGATGGGTGTCTATCACAGGGCACCATGCACACATTATCTTCTCCACCAAAATATTGGAGGTACTAAATGAAGCATCTAAAATGAAACATTAGGTCTACATCATCTATAGACGAATAACATAATGCATTATTAATAAAAGACTAGAGGTATTTCCAAACATTTGTTATCCCCTAGATTAATTGCATGCATGCAGGCAACCCCTAACACATCCTCTCTAATTTCAATTCCAGCCTATATGGCATTAAATTAAATCATTTCCTTTCTAATCATCATTGTTAAAACCATGCTCGTACGTTGTGTGTTCAAACAGTAGCATCGTTGTATTGGATATCTTGTACTGAGCTATGAAATCACTTGCAGATATCCAAATCCTGTTTTTTTTTTCCCCTATCTGCTAACAAAAACCAGAGTAAGAAATGTACAGCAGAAGCAGCGAGGTTTTGTTGTGTTGTGTAACATGAGCAGTGTGTGCTCAGTGTTTAGCGCTGGGTGTGGTGCGACAGCACTCTATAGATCAGTACATTAAAGCTAACACACTGAGGACAAGGGATTAAAAGCAACCGCACAATAATCCACAGTCCCATGATATCTGGTGCAGGGAGTATGTACACAATCTCCAGTGAAGGACAAAACATGATGATACAGTGAGGGAAAATAAGCATGTGGACACTTTTCTTTATTCTTTTTTTTTTTTTTTTTTCTTGCTGTTTAGTATACTTTCAGTGAATATAACCACATAATAACATCTTTTGACTTTGGATTTATATGTAAGAACCAAAAATGTATTCATAAGCATACTAAAACAACCTGATTAGTAAATGAAAGTAACACTGTTCAGACACTCACATAAGAAACATCAAGTTCTAGATATAAATAAAGCAAAAAGTAACGGCTCTCAGGCAGATTGCACCTGGTGCCATTTTTAAAAGACGGTGAGGGTGAAGAAGCATCCTAAAGTGCTCGATGGCAACATTATTAAACAACATTTGAAAAAGGCTCAAGAGACATAGCAATGTACAATGTTAAGTCAGTACAACTGGCTTAATAATACTTTTATAATAATACGACCAATGAGAAAGAAGTTAAAGAGACAGAGTTACATGAAAAGAATTGCAGGACGACCTGAAAGCAGCAAGAACAGCAATGAACCGTAACCCCCGTTCCTACACCTCATGCTACAGAGACGTGGATCTAAAATTTATACCCCAGCATTTAGACAATTCAGAACTCTTTTGAAATAAAAGACAAAGCAAAGATAGAGCTCATTGGCAGCTCGTCATGTTCAGAGAAGGAAGGGTTATTATCCCAAAAACACCCCCCCCACACACACACACACACACATATAATACAGATATGTATGGAAGTATGCAGCTGCTTCTCTGTGAACCGCACTGGGGCATTACACATCATCGAATTAGAGGAGAATTTAATCCCATCACTAACATAACATAAATCCATCATTTGTTTTCAGAGCACAGTCGATCATATGTCCAGAGATGCTAGAGATAATACTTAGTAATCCTGCAAAGGATGATTAACTGTAAAACAAAGTCATTCAAATATTCAAAGGGTGGATGAAAATGCTCCAGCCGTTAAGCGCTTTAAGAATAAGCAAGAGGATTTAATCAATAGGATTTCTCCTTCTAGCGTGTGTAAAAGTTGCACTCTGGTACATTATATTTTTTGGTAAACAAGGTATTAGTAGCCAGAGCAGCCAGTCACAGCAGTCATAACTGGT
>JAOVYU010000024.1:3230952-3246215 GCA_025674565.1 Synodontis membranacea
AAGTAATGTTTGGGAATATGAA
Organism: Synodontis membranacea; assembly: GCA_025674565.1. Classification (NCBI taxonomy): domain Eukaryota; kingdom Metazoa; phylum Chordata; class Actinopteri; order Siluriformes; family Mochokidae; genus Synodontis; species Synodontis membranacea. The sequence goes on from JAOVYU010000024.1 coordinate 3,230,975, forward strand.
TTGTTTTTGTACTGAATCAATAAGGCAGAATTCATAAAATGTAATTTATGACACTATTTGTACACAAAAAAAAAATAGAATGCCTAAGACTTTTGCACAGTACTGTATGTAAAATATAAATGTTAAGCAACATCCATCAACAACAAGGAACAGCTTGTTTTCCTGCTTTGCTGTAGCAATGCCAGTTACTGGATGTTCTGATACCAAACAGAACAGATATTTAAAGTACCCAGTTAGGAAACTGGTGTTAGCTGTTCCAATGTTGACCAAAAGAAATTTTTCCCATTGGACCAAAATTATGACTGACTGATTTTCAATCGCCTTTAGATCGAGCTGGCCAATGCTGAACCAGCAAGTGTCAGCTTAACAGGGTTGTCATTAAAAGTGCTTCTTTGCTAAAAATTTGCCTATAGGTTGGGGGCCAACATAGCCACCCAAAAATAGATGTTGAGCCAGTGTCAGTTTGCTAGTCAAGTAGATGATACTGAGTCTTGTTTCAAAATGAAGGCTCTCAGCCACTTACGGCAAAAATTTTGGTTTAAACACTACACATTTTATATCACACTAACTGCGCAAAAGATAAACAAGCTGATGTAACAGAAGTTTTAGTATACTATACAAAAGTATAATTATTGAGAAATACAGTATGACCTGGTGCAGAATGAAATCTAACATACTGTAGCATTCAGCACAGAGGCATAGCTTAGGGGTCTGGCACAGACATACACAGAAACTGGCAGGATGATAAAACACACCGTGGTGTTACATCAGACATAAACTGTTCTTTGGAAAGCTGCCACCATGTAGGGGAAGGAAACCAGTTTTGCAGAGGTCCTGCTCTGACCTGCCCGTTTTCCATTGCATTCGGATTTTTTCTCCCTCCCTTAATCCGCATTTGACATTTTTGACTATCTGTGTGCTTTTATTTAATTGAATCCAAAATGTACGGTGTGTGTGTGTGTGTGTGTGTGTGTGTGTATGTGTGTGTTGTGAAGATAAGCCAATGCATTAAGGTGAAACACAAAGTATGGATCTGCTCATACATGTTTTTGTATACTTTCTGGCTGCTGCGTTGATTCTGAAGTCTCGTTTTGGCCAAATCGATGGGGAACACACACGTGACTCCGACCAGCCCTGCTACACCTCCGTTAATGAGCTTTGCAGGAAGACTGACGAAGATAAAAAAAAAAAAAAGCAGAAGTAGGAGAGTTACTGTACATTCGTTTACAGTTAAGTTGTATTGTTTTCTATGCACTTGAAAGGATACAATGTGTTTTAACGTGTTTTTATGTTCTCTGCAGTATTTATTTTTTTTATTTATTGTGTTTTCACAAAATTTTATATTTTCTACCAGGCTACCAATTCAAAGTAAGAACTCATTGTAGAATTAGATAGATCAATTCTAGTCTAACTTGACCTTCAGCTGTCTAGTAGGATTGGTGTACAGCTACATTCAGGAGGAATTCTTACCCTACATTTTTCTTGAGAGCTAATAAATACATGCATTTTTCATATGATTTATTTTTGAAGTTTTTGAAGTCTTCCACCTGCAGAACAGCTGTTCTGCTAAAAGGCAGGGATAGTTACTAGTGGTAGTTACTGCCAATTTTCTCTCTTGCCCTTGGGGGTAATTCTCTACCCTAAACTGCATGACAAAATCGGAGAAAAAAAAAAATGCACTGTTTGAACCTTCATTTGATTACATTTACTTACTGTATGATGTCTGATTTGCATTGACCTTATTTATCCATTTATTTATTTATTTATTAACGTGGAACCTTTCTTTATGAAATGCATTATGCGGCATTTTTATAGTGAATATTTTCATTCACGTGACATTCTAAAAAAAAAAGTTATTAAAATATATTTTAAATAGTGTAGCATGCACGATGCCAATATTCAGAGATATGAAAGCAGATTATTGTCGCCTGCAGAGTCTCACATTTCACAGACATTCAACAGATTACTCAGTACTGAGCTTTAGCACGTTACATACTGTAGATATTCGGTTTGACATAAATATTTTTCTTATATAAATATTTATAAATATAATGATAAATATTTCCATTCGATTTTTATTTCCTACCTGACTGGTTGCTGAGCCATGGTTACTCGTGGTCGGGGTGAGTGAGTGTGTGTATGTGTGTGGGTCTGAGGCAGGAGCAGAGCAGACTGACAATGTGACAGGGCTTTATATAGACAGACACACACACACACACCTTACAGCTTGGAGCTACACAGCATGACTCCTCCCCACACACACAAAAGTATTCCTTGCTGATCTTATCTTTGTCAGAGCCACTTATTAGCGTCATCGTCAGCGGTGGCCTTTACTCATGAACTGTACTTAAGCACAAATTTTAATGTACTCCTACTTTACTTGAGTTTACTTTTATACATCTTTATAGCACGTCTCACAGTTCAAACATTGTACATTTTACTCCGCTACACTCATCTGACAGCTTTAGGGAACTAGTCACTTTTCAATCCCTTTCTGTCCATAAACCATGTACTGTATCTCCATGTATGTATGTATGTGGTGATTTTGAATATTTGTGATTAAACCGAAGGACTAAGTGTTCCTTTATGGGTTGAGAAAATTGTCCAACTTCTTAAGCTAAATAAGCTATTTTAATAACCCTCTTGGTTTAGCTGGAAAGAATTTCACGAAGATGAAAACAGGTCTTTGTTTCTGAGCTCATGAAAAGCTGTCTTTTTAGAGAAACGTGGTTCCTAAAGCACAGCACAGCAATGCTACGAACATATGATGATCTTATAGAACATGATGCTTTGCTGTCGATTAAACTACCCAACAGTATACGGTGTGGTCCAAAAGAAGGAATACGGTACTGTTTGAGTCATATTTGGTCTCTTCGAGGGCCTTCCTCTCAAAAACCTTCCCCTTTAAAACCTTCCACTTTTGGTCCAGCCTGTATAAAGTCATTAAAATTAGCTCAACCTTAAACATTTACAGCAATAAAAATGCAACATACACATTAACGCAACAGTAATAATTGGTACATCTCTCAAATCATCCGTAACATTGACATTTCTCAAAACAATCCATACAAACAGCACCACACAATGGATTACCTGCAAAAGCCTGTAACTTTCTCATAATGCTTAGTTTTTTCCCCTCAAACTTCGCTTCCCTGAACTTTCCACCTCCACATTGAATAGAACTCTTCATTTAGGTCAGGAATGGAGAAAAAAGAGACGGAGGAACTCCATGAGCATCCTGTAGTGGCTCGCACACTCATGCCTGAAGCTGTTTGAGTGATGGAAACTCACATTATCTGAAAAAATCATTCGCACGGCTGTTCCAAAGCATTTGACATGACTCGATGATGTGGAGGTTGTACAAGTAGTTTCGTTTCTGATCTGAGAAATGGACCAAAGCTACTGAGGAAAAAAACTGTATAAGTGTAACTGCGTTGCATAAGTTTGTGGTCCAGTGAATATCTTTAATTATTTATCAAAACTCCCTGTAAAAGCATGTGTTTTTATGTAGTTTATAAATCAAGCATGGAGCCCAGCGAGATCTGTAGCTGTCATCGCCTTCTATTCTTATTCCATAGTAGAAGTTAGATGATAAGCCGGGAAGTGGTAGAGCAAAGCAAACGGAAGACGACGGGCTCCAGAAACCGTTGGACGAAGATGCGACACAGTTGAATCCAGAGCTGGCGAGACGTTTGAATATGGATCATTCTACCGTTCTAAGGCGTCTGAAGGCAATGGGAAAGATTCCGAAAGTTTGGTTGATGGGTTCCACGTGCACTTTCCGAGAGAAATATCGCTGCATTACAGGTGCATTACACCTTTATTACCAGCAGCTCCGTCCTGGAGAAACCGTCAAGCGCCAAACTTTTCAGTGACCAATTGATCAAATGAAGTGAAAACAATTAATGAACTATGATCATCCATTATCACTTTTACTTAAGTAAAGGATCTGAATACTTCCTCCACCACAGATCGTTTTTTTTATTATTATCTAATTATTATAATTATAATTATAATTATCTAATTAAAAATTATTATCTAATTAACGCTACATACAGATCTAACCCTGAACTAAGCCAAATGCGCAAGATAACAACACACACAGTAATTATACTATGGCAGATGAACTACACAACACACCTGCACCTCCTTGCGCCACCAACACACATTCATTCATTCATTCATTAGTGTCAATGAATCGTTAAAAATCTTTAGAAGTGAATGATCACTATTAACAGACAGACAGACAGACAGACAGACCAAAATAAACTACATATCACAAGATCCTCAATGAAACAATGACCTAAGACACAGTCACATGGCCTGTCACATGATCCAGATGTCTGACCACACCCACCTGTTCCCCTCTGAGCCATAAATAACCCAGACAGTCAGTGATTCTTTGTGACTCTTAGTATCCCACCTGTGATGTTACCCAGATGTTTATGTGCATTCGCTTTGTGAAAAGTACAGCTGTGAGAATAACCGTGTTAGTCAATGAATTGATAATGCGGTCATTTAGGACTTGAGGAAAACCATTTTATATCCTCAAATGCAAATGAAATGAATGTTAGAGGTAAAGTTAGAGAACTGTGAGAAAGCCTTTTTTCTGGGCCTCTGTCCCAAAAGGCATTATATACAGTACAGTATTTACATGATCATAATGAGAATGACAAAAGGTGGAGTTCAAAACCAAATGTGTAGGGCGCAAAACTACGTGTAAAATCTGTCTGGCGGCAACAGACTGAACACGAGCGTCCTCGAAATATAGATTACATCAAGCACGGGCAGTCCAGTGTCACTGTTACTGTCATGATTATTAATAGCAGTATGAGGTCCCTTAACCTTCTGTTTTTGATACTTAGATTTAACAGTCAATAAAAAGGCCCACATTTCAAATGTTTTATAGATTTGTTTTCAATCATAGACAGGCTGATGACTTGTTGAATGACCGATAACTGGCACTCGGGCTGAAACGATTGTTTGAAATGCTACCTTGATAAACGAACATAGAATTAACAGAATTACAAAAAATAAATAAATAAATAAATAAAAAATGTTGAGGAGTGTTGGTTTAAAATCTCAAGAAATTCAAAACAAACTGAACAATCCAAATCATTCCTAAATTATTAAACGAAGCTGTACGTCCAGCGTCATTTCTCATGGCTTCGACTTTAGATTCAGATTCAGATTCAGTATCAGGCTTAATGTATGATTTTAAACAATTCTAAATGTGTATGAAGCGCTTATAAGGCAGAAAATATTCTTCTTCTGTCTGGATACAATCAGGAAGCGTCGCCGCAGGAATAACAGTAACTATGGGGAGAAGCTGAAGGGGCTAATTTAAGATGTGTAACATAATACAGAGCGGATGATTGAGTTAAACTAGGTCAGATTGAAACAGGACCCCATGCTTCTTCTAGTAAAGGGATTTACTAACAGCATCAGCGCACAGCCACAGCTGCTTTATCATCATCATCATCATCATGTCATAAAATATCACGTTCACGCTGAAGGTTTCTTTTTCTTATTAGGATCCGTTCTGACAAGCCGTACGGCCGTTTATTACATTTTCGCAGAACCTACGCGGACACAGCAGGACACTGCTTCACAAAGAAGTCTCTGGAAAATGATAACCAGTAATATTAGTGATCATTTTGTAGCTACACTGAAAAAAAAAATGTTTTGTTGAATTTACTTAATTTTTTTTTTATGGTAAGTGGTTGCACACAACATGTTTATCTAAATCCAGATATATATATATTTTAAGCTGTAGTACTGTATTTATTTGTAAAATATATATCTGGATTTAGATAAACATGTTGCGTGCAACCACTTACTATAAAAAAAATTAAGCAAATTCAACAAAACATTTTTTTCAGTGTACATATTAGCTTGCTAATCAATTGACTAAACAGCACTTGGTACGTTCCTGTTCGGTGAAGCTAAACTAGAAGACAAAGGGATGTTGAACACACATGACCCCTAGTTAAACAGTCCTCTGACTTCCTGTCAGTTTCCTCAGAATGGAATAGACCTAAGTTTTTATTATAAGGCTTGGCTATTTATAATATTCAGACTTTTAAAATTTTTTTAAATGCTCATGTGAACAAAAATAAACGCAAAAGAATTATAAGTATTCAATAAGTATACTCAGTCTCCGTGGGCATTACCAGGTGATAAAAAATAATCCTGCAGACAAGGCGATCCCTCAATTCAGTTCTTCACTGTGGTTACGAGTGTATTACTAGTGTCAGGTTGAAGCCTGGTGCTAAAAGATCGAAGTCTGATACTGTACAGGTAATGAAAAAGCAAAAAGGGATGAGACTTTAGAAAAAAAAAAAAAAAAAAAAGGTTCCCAATGGTGGTCTTGGAGAACCACAATGCAGTGGTATTGTAAAGCATGGAAAACATATTTCAGTTGTTCAGGACAAGGCGTTCTCCTGTGATCTAAAATTCCACCTGCATTTCACGCTTATAACCACTAAAGGGCAACAAAATTCCTCTTAACTGCAGAGCCGAACAGCAGCGCAAACAGAAATATTATTTCATACCATGGGTGTCCCGTTTTACACAGAAGGTTTTCGAAATGTAACATTTTTTTTAAAACAGATAAAGTAGATGTTCTGCGCAGTTTCTAGGTTGCTATTTGAACATAAGCAATCGTGTGAAGTCTACTTTTCACTCTGGTCTTTTGAAATTGCCCCTTCTCACTTTTAACCCTTTTTTTGTCTGTAGACATGACTTATTTATGTATTTTAGGTACAGTAACTGCGTTTGGTTAACACAGTTTGGTGCCACCATCAAGCGAAAGGAAAAATTGCAGCGTGTTGGTACCGTGCCTAACTTTCACACCTAAGAAGCTGTGGGCCAATTAACATCTCTCCATGGGTTGTGTTTGTCCCCAGGGCTGGGCTTTGGGCACCACTGATATACGGTGTTAACACGGGATAGGAACATTACCACCGTGCTAAGGGTAATGACATGCAGCAGACAGTAACTCATCATAACCCATCCAAGAGGTTAAACAGCTTCATACTGAAGATCTAATTCATAATTTTGTTCTTTCATCTTTATATTTTTTATAATAATGCATAATTTTTACTAATTCTGTAAAAATTGGCACGGTGGTGCAGTGGTACTGTAAGCAGTGTCGCCTGACGGCATGAAGGTTCTGGGTTTGAACGTGGCAGCTGACTGGGGTCTTTCTCGGCAGAGTTCTTCCCGTGCTCGTGTGGGTTTCCTCCAGGTGCTCCGGTTTCCTCCCACAGTCCAACGACAGGCAGATTAGGTCAATTTGCTACTCTAAATTGCCCATAGGTGTGAACGGTTGTTCATTTCTGTGTTAGCCTTGTGAAAGACTGTTGTTCATGGTGTACCCTGCCTCTCGCCTGAAGTCAGCTGGGATTGGCTCCATCTTCACCACAACCCTGAAGAATAAGCGGTATAGATAATGGATGATTTTTTTTTTTTTTTTTTAATGCATGAGACCTGCCAATGCTTAATGGGCGCTTGGACATGCAAGAGCATAACAGGAAATGGTGTTGGGGAAAACGTGGACTAAAATATATCGATATATATGTACATATATAGTTATCTGTAGCAGGGCTTGTCTACCTTGAGACAAAGAATTTGAGACTTTGAATTGCATTGTTCATTTGAATTACTACGGCATGCCTTCTGTATCCAAGCACCCATAGAAAACAGGATCCAAAACAGGATCTTCAGGGGCTCATTGGCTAATTATAAGTTTTAAGCTTCCAAAAAATTGTTTCTGATTACACCAAACACACACACACACACACACACACACACACACGAAACACTGTTGGAGGATTAAAGCTTCCCCAGAGGGCAACTGATGAAGCTTTAATGGTTTAAGGGATATTTTTCTAAAATAAGTCATGACATCCAGGGACTACGTCTCTTATATATCCTTGCCAGCGCAAAGGAGAGCAGAAGTGTGTGAACATTGTGTACAGTGTAGGTACATTGCGTGTGTGTGTGTGTGTGTGTGTGTGTGTTTACAAGCTGAGCCCTCTGACACCTGGGAAACAAAACACCTGCCGTGCGCTCTCATCGTGTGTTACCATGGACGCTTGATCTGTATACTCACTCATTATGCTTTCCTAAAGCCTCTTTAATGGGTGACTGTAAATCCAGGATAATGCAGAACACATCTCTAGAGACATAGTTTAACTGTTTGTAACTGGACACCACCATTTATGGTAACTGAATGAGAGAGAGAGAGCGAGAGAGCGAGAGACAGAGAGAGAGAGCCACTGTCATTATAAGCGAGGCTGTAAACACTAGGCTACAGTAATAACTTTGCTTGCTTTAAAGTATGCACTTAAGGGTACGTAACACTTTGAAACAAAAACAATTTGTGCTTTGGGTCGCAGCCTGGGACTGTGTGAAGAGAAGAGAAGATCAAGAAGCAATCCGAGGCACTGAATTGTCTTGTAGTAAAATTTCCAGTCCAGGACATTTATGTTTACATTTAACAGACGCCCTTATCCAGAGCGACTTACGTACATCACATTTATACAACTGAGCAGTTAAGGGTTAAGGGCCTTGCTCAAGGGCCCAGCAGTGGCAGCATGGTGGTACTGGGATTTGAACTCACGACCTTCCGATCAATGGTCCAATGTCTTGAAAAATGGATACTCAATAGTGTACCTTCTAAAACGCTTGAGAGTACCACCATAGAGACTTGATTTTAGTCCCCTTTTTTTCTGAGTGTGTAGGGAAACTAAGTAGAAACAAGGTGTTTAGAGTTAACAATGGCTAGATTTGTCCGTCTGTGTTTGACTGTCAAACGTTTGACATCATCTCCTCATGCCTTTTTGCATAGACTAAAAGTGAATGGAAATACACAACCACTCACCCGACCACTTTTCGGCCATTCACAACAGGCAAAACAAAAAAAGCTTTTGTGTTGCCATTTGTATTCGGAATTCACTTTCCTATATGTGCACAGGCGTACGTATATCAGGGACTCAAAAGGCTCTCGGACAGTCAGTTTTCAGAATCAAAACAATCCGTTTCGTGATTATCCCTGCGTGTTGTGTAGCAGTTTAGAAGCAGAAGGACACGGACAAACTGGATGTAGTACGGTGTTTATTAGACCACAGAAAACAGTCCCTATAGCCTCATGATCATTTTCTTTCCAAAAAAGAAAAATAAACAAGTATATCCCCAGAGATCCGCTAAAATATTAAGACGCTGAGATACTCAGATACTGTCCAGTAGATTAAGGCATACGGTTGAAGTGAACTCCTGCGTTAGAGCAAAAAAAGAACCCTGAGACGACATCTCTCCACATTCCACCTGTCAAAGACCGGTCAAAAGACTTTTCTGGCAGTGCCTCTGATACTTTTTTGGCATGAGAAGTTTAGCAAGATGCCAGATCATTTTTCTTGACAGTACAAGTCGGGTAACTGGTACTTATAACCGGTTAGATCCTGTATCGGATCTTATCGTAACCCAAACTTTGCTCTTCAGTTTGCTTCTTAACCTGTAGAATGTTGACTGGTTGCAACTTTCCACTCCTTTTTTTTTGTTTTCCGTTTTGAGTCCCTTTCATTTATTTCACTGGTCCCTTTCTATAAATATCCGTACTTTTTAAGTGATCCTGTTTTTTGTTTTTTTTGCATATTAAACATTCACGAGCACAGAAAGTGACACTGATGTCCCTGGAACATGTCCTGTTGATGCTAAACATCGTTTAAAACACGAGCGAAAAAAGAAGAAGTTTTTTTGACTGGCAGCTTATTTTAAGGACTGCGGTGACTGCTGATTGCACACCAACCCCAGGATCTGGAGCAGATACACTGTTTACCTTTTTTTTTTTTTTAAACTTTTAACTTATAAAAATTTCACCAAACAGGAGACAGAGTCCATTAACAAGAGCAAATATTTCCAACCCTTCCACTAAGAAAGTAAAAGTAAGCATCCAAACTGCGATACGGTTTCGGAGCCTCTGTTGTGTAAACACGCTCTGTGTCACCAAGGTATTAATGCGCATTGGTACTCAATCATGTACTTGTTGTTCCTTTTTTTTTGTTGTTGTTGTTACTGGAATTGCTTTAGGAACAGACATGTGCAGTACCTTTATTGTTTACCTCGGTTAAAAAAGTTTCGTATATTTTTTCGTATAGTTTTTTTCTACGTAACCTGTAACCAGGTATGGTTCATTTTACCTCCATCAACTCTCTAAATGTCTTTCCCTTCCCTCTACAATCCCTGCCTAGGTTTAAATCTTATCTATCTTCTTTGTAACTTATTAGAAAAATTCGTAAAATTCCCATCAACTCGTAAACCTACAGTACTTTCGTCAGATACTTATGACATTTTGGAAAAAAATAAACCCTAAAGCACAAAAAAAGCATATACTTTTTGGTCCTGGTTCATTCACACCTGTTTCCGGATTCATGGAATGACGCAACGATCTTGTTTTAGGGTCATTTGACACATCGCATTCATGGTCTCTTAGAAACAGGATACCAGGACTCCACCTCTGTTTCCTGTAGGTACAGAAATAAAATGTGCTCTTCATATCCTACTTCACTTCTTTAACCAGACCTGGATGTTTCTAATGATCACCCAATTTGACTGGCTCGCAGTCACTTTGATTCTTAAACACAATACCGATCTATTTACTGTCTGGTCGATGTTTTGAAGCTCAAAATAGCCCTTGTTTAGGATTCCTATATTGTGCATTTCTGTGCACTCCACCCTATTTGCTGTTTTCACTACAGTTTCCCCGAGCTCCACATCAGCAGACTGAAGAATGTCCGTCCCATCCCGCCCTGTCTGAATCACAATACGTGAGAGGGTGACTGCTTTCTTGAAAGCCACGAGAAAGAAGTTCCCTACATTTATAGGGGTCTTGCCCCAGAAGAAGTTCACTCCTTGACCGTAGGCTTCGTCTGGATTGTGGTTTTTAAAAACTTCAATGTCAGTGTAAACAGTGGCTGGCGGGTTATCGGCAGGATTATCGTGGAAGTCGTCATCTTTGAGGCGGTTGTACGTTCCCTGAAAAGACGAGTACGTTCCCATGTGCTGGAAGAGGGAGGGCCGAAAGCGGATGGCCTTGTCCTGCATTAGCAAAGTGCGAAAGTGAGTGAGTAAAAAATCGCAAGGCATTTCCTGGTAAAACAAAAAAAGGAAGTGAGCCAGACGAGGGAGATCTTTAGAGCGATACAGTTTTCCGATGTATCCCAGCTTGGAAAACTCGAGTGTCACCCATGTTGAAGATCCTGTTGAACGAATGTGACCTCGAATGGAGGACAAAAATCCTTTAGAGCAGCTCACGTCATCCTCCAGCATGATATAATATTTGGAAAGTCTGGCACTGAAGTCCACCAAGAAGGCGTAATCTACGTTCTGCTTAGAGCGGAAGGTCACGCGATCCGGAGCGTCATTAAAGTTCCTTTTCAGGCCTGTCAGAGGAGGGTAATTTTCCTTGTCAGCGTGGATAACCAGAAGTTGACCCTGGGTCAGTCTTTTAGGAAAAAGCTCCTTAATCCTGGTAAGCATTTGGCTAACCCATCTCAGGTCAAAATCGGCCAGGAGAACCACCACCACCATCTCAGAAAGCTCTTCCTCCGACGACTGACCGAAGATGGACTCAAGGGTTTGTAGAAGATAATTCTCTTTCTTCCTCATCACAGTAGACAGACCAACGGTGAGGTACCCTGCCAAAAAGGGGGTAAAAAAAAAAAGTTAAAACCAGTTATATCACTACTGTTCAGTATAAACCTCTCAGAAGCCTCTCCAAAAAAAAAACAGTTGGTTTCAAGACTTTTCCATGGTGGAACCACTTACATGCATTTGAAATAAATGCCTACTTACAGAAAACTTCACTGTATCAACTTTGTTAAATAACCTTTCAGTTCAGCGAAACTGTTGGATACGCTAATGCAACTAACAACGAAGCCTTCAGCCTCAGCTCTATAAACAGTGCTAAACTAAGCTAGCAGGCTCCAGTTTAGCAAAATAACTGACATTGTGTACATCTCAATGCAATCAGATAGAGCAGCGGTCCCCAACCTTTTTTGTAGGGGACCGGTTTCACGAACGAAATTTTTCCACAGACCGGGTAGAGGTACAGGGGTTCCAATAACAAAATAACACCGCAAATGTTAAATTATGCATAGCGGGTGTGGAGCTTGTGTATCACCTGTAGAAATCTTTTAGGTATTTTCTTTTAAATGCAGCTTTCTTTTTCCTGGCAGTCTATGTTCCTTCTGCTGTCCCATCTTTTGCTCATTAAAAGCTCTCCAGTGAATTTTGTTTTTGGCAAATTTTTTCTCAAGTGTTAATTTGTGTCGCTGATGCGTGAAATGGCGTGCCAGAGTCAAGTGATGCATGAGTGAGGCGAGGGCGTAAACAACCACTTTTCAAAATAAGATCTGGAAGACTAATGAAAGAAAAATAACTAATTTTAACCACGTCATTTTTTCCTTGCGGACCGGTACCAGTCTGCGGACCGGGGGTTGGGGACCCCTGAGCTAGAGATTGGCTTGCAGAAAGATGATTGTAAAAGAATGTGTATATGTATTTTACAAATCCTTGTTTGCACATGAAATGGGCTTCAACAGCTTGTGACAGACCACAAATTTGCCCATTATTTTCATTGTGGAAAAAAATAAATAAATAAATAAAAATCCATATACAGTAAACCCTTGTTTATGGTGGTTAATCCGTTCCAGACTCTACCACAATAAGTGAATTTCCACGAAGTAGTATTTCCGCGTAGTTAGAGCATAGAAAACCTGTTTACGACCTTCTAAATACGGTGTTTAACATTATTAGAGCCCTCTAGACATGAAATAACACCCAATTTTTTGGAAAAAAGTTAAGAAAAAATAAAAATAATTGACTCAAGACAACCGAGCGCAACCCGCATTTTCACTGTCTCGATCAACTTTTTAATGAATATACTGTATTTGAAAAAATCGTGATAGAGTGAAGCCGCGAAATTCGAACCGCGAAGTGGCGAGGGTCGACTGTATATATATATTTTCCACTCTATATTAACCAGTGTTTGTTCTCACTTAGCTGAGGCTGAATCTCTCCCGCTAAGACTCGAACCGAAGCTCTGAGGCACACGATATTTTCCTGAGGTTCCTGTGAGCATTTTTCGCTGCTGTAGTTCCCCATAAGCCAGGCAGCATCCTAAAACACACAAGAGGCAGGTAATTTAGTTAGATTTTTTTTGGCTCTCACGGTGGATATGACTACGTAATTCGTACAGTAAATTTTATGCACAAATGGCCCGCCCCTGCTCAGCAACTTCCACCAATGAAAATGGCACACCATTAGACCAGGCTCTTTTTTGGGCGGTGAAACATTCTCTGCATCTTACGAACACTGATATAGTGTTGATCTCGTAGTGTTTGTTGCCCCAGTAAAAGAGGTTAGAGGATGTCTAACACACATTTTGCATCGAACAAGACGTATCGTCTCTACGCTTAGAAAGTGGACCAACATGGTAGTTGCGACTGTGCAGCGTACGATGATTGGCAGGACTCGATAGAGATGAGGAGTGTTTTATATGTATTTAAGATACATGTTTAATTACTTTGGAATATTTTGTAATTTGTATTTTGCTGGGTGGAAAAAAAATCATATGTAGCTTACTGTATAACAAAATACTTGTATTTTTACTTAAAATACTTAAATACTTAAAAAAATATGTACTTTTATTACCCTGTTACCTTCATCGCCAGGAGGTTTTGACATTTCAGATTAAAAAAAAGGAATAAAACATTACTAATGATAAATTAGTGTGTATTTTTATATTTTCCAATTACAAAGCGCTTGTATTTTAATTCAATATTTTTTCTCATGCCAGTATTTTGCATTTTATTTGATGAGTACGTATTTGTAATTTGTAACGAGATACTTTTCAGTGTACAACGATACGTAACGTGGTTTATGAGGTTTACGGGGGTTTTTAAAACCTCATGGATAACGTCGAATGGGATAAATCCATATCAAAAACAAAAGGAAGGAAGAAGTTGGAGGTAAAAAAAAAAAAAAAAAAAAAAGGGGGAATTCGATAGACAGGAAGTACAGGCTGGTATAAACCTACATAAATGATAAGCAAAGCTTCGCAAAAATACGAACGGACAAAGGAACACAAACGAATGAACGCATCTGAGAGATGAACCAATGAGGTAAAAAAGTAAGTGTTAAAATTTGAGGCAGTCTAACAAAAATCTAGGTACAGTAGTAGTTTTAAATGGAGTGCTTAAAAATAATTCCAGGATTTGTGAATTACAGTTTTGCTGCCGTGTCCACCATGGATTCGGTACAGTATGTATCTATCATGATGGCTAATACAGTAACTGTTTTGCTGCCTCGTTTCGTAGCAGGTAATGATAGAGGTTTAAAGCGTTTCAGTTAGAACTCTGCGGCATCCGGATGAAACCCCAGTGTCACAGTGACATAAGTGATATAAATAATTACAGTATTTCATCATCCTGCCCTCTCAGGATGATGAAATACTGAAATTACTTATATAATGGCAATCAGGCGATTGTGACAGGTTAAGATTTAACTGCTTTACTTCGACTGTGGCCTCAAGGCTGACTACAGATGGAGACATGACAATTTTGAGCAACAGAACATTAAACATGATGCAGTACCCTTCAAACACAATGAAATGCCCTCTAAGTTTCTCATATGTGTGAGAAAATGTGGCCAAGTACTCTCTAGGGTGCCCGTCCAGTGGGAAATATGTGAAACATGCCTTACAGGGTTCCTTATACTTAAAGAAATCAGGACATAATACACAGCTAGATAAGGGAATGAAAAAAAAAATTAAGAAACAAAACCATGCACAACGGTAAAAAGAATCAAACTAAAAAAGGACTGTACTGTAATGACTAGGTATATTATTATTTTATTCACATGAAATTGCAATTTGCTTGATCTCCTTGCTAGTATTATTTGATGCCGGGTTTTTTTCATGCCGGACCGGTAAGGCTTCCCGTCAATCAAGCACAGTGGGTGGGATTAGCCATTCTTTGGTGTAGGAAAGAGGAAACCCATTTATGGTCAACCCAAGCACATGATGTGTCTCATGCGTGACCTTAATACAAAGGTTTAGTCATGTGCGAAAAACAAACCATCTTATAAAACCATCGAGTCTGTAAGATTAGTTAAAGCCCCTGGAGAGAGAGAGAGAGAGAGAGAGAGAGAGAGAGAGAGAGAGAGAGAGAGAAGAGAG
>JAOVYU010000024.1:3437875-3450343 GCA_025674565.1 Synodontis membranacea
AGTTTAATGTGGAAAATGTACTTCTGAATCTTTAAATCCTCTTCCATACACACACACACACACACACACACACACACCAGGAACAGGGGTTTGATAAAATTAGGAGGGCGAGGGGTAAAATGTGCCAAATGTTTTTTAGCCCATAAGCTGTAAAGCCGGCCTGGTATTTAAAATCCCGAGCTTCTGAAGAACTTCAGCAGGAGGGCGTCTGCAGGAATGTGACCACCAGCCAAATACCCCTCAACCACAGACTGTAGAAAAGACTCCAAGATTACAGACCTGATGGACTGACAATCAGGGAGTTTATGTAGGGTCCATTAACCCAAAGAATGATGCGTTTATTTCTGTTCATTAATAGACCGACTTGCACAGGTTCATTGTCATTGTTGATAAGAAATAAAGAAATACAGGTAATAGACAATAAAAATGTAGGAATGACCAAAAAAAAGTGGAGTGATGCGGCCTGACGTGTAGCGGAGTCACCGTTACCAACGTTGATCATTTTCCTCTAACAGCAAATCCTACAGCTTATACCTCAAAAATAAATATATAGACTTTATTTACTTCATTAAATACTTCATATTTCTTTTAAAGTTGCACTTCATGTTGCGGAACATCTTCAAATCAAGTTCTAGTTCTTGTTCTCACTTGCGTCACTCTCCATCTCTCTCTCTCTCTCTCTCTCCTCTCTCTCCTCTCTCTATCTCTGTCCTCTCTGTCTGTCTGTCTCTCTCTCTCTCTCTGGTTCCTCTGTCTGTCTGTCTCTCTCTCTCTGTCTCTCTCTGTCTCTCTCTCGTTCCTCTGTCTCTATCTGTCTGTCTGTCTTTCTCTCTCTCTCTCTCTCGTTCCTCTGTCTGTCTGTCTGTCTGTCTGTCTCTCTCTCGTTCCTCTGTCTCTGCCTGTCTGTCCCTCTCTTTCTCTCATTCCTCTCTCTCTCTCTCTCTCTCGTTCTTCTATCTGTCTGTCTCTCTCTTTCTCTCATTCCTCTCTCTCTTTCTCTCTCCTCTCCTCTGTTTCTCTCTCCATCTCTCTCTCTCTCTCTCTCTCTCTTTCTCTCATTCTCTCATTCCTCTCTGTCTCTCTCTCTCTCTGTCTGTCTGTCTCTCTCTTTCTCTCATTCCTCTGTCTCTCTCTCTCTCCATTTCTCTCTGTCTCTCTGTTCTCTCTCTCTCTCTCTCTCTCTCTCTCTCTCTCTCTCTCTCTCTCTCTCTCTCTCACAGTAAGAGCAATAAAAACAGATTATGTTACTGAGAAAGTTCTCGGTCCTGAAGACTGTGTCCTTTGTCTGAAAAAGTATTTTATTCCCTCTGAGTTTTATAAAGTGCCGACGCTGGAGACTCCTTCCAAACGAACATCTCTTTACAGAAGATCTGCTCACGTGGAACTTCCTCTGTACAAATCTCAGTGTGAATTGTCAGTGATGATTATGACATATTAGAATAAGTGCATTCATGTAAACCTGTGATCTGACCGGTCGCTGCTGTTACAGAAAAAGAGTCAGCAGCACTGTCGTCGAACTGCATTTACACCTTCAGAGGTTGTTGTTTTTTCTGTTTTGAAGTCAGCCATCTGATAAACATTTGTATTGTATATGTACACAAACTCATATCTGAACACTAAAGATATTGCCTGATGTTTTTCGCTGTTATTTCTCCCCAGGACTCCAAGATCAAAAAGGTGAAACCTAAGAAGGACAAAGGAGACAAGAAGCTGTTTCCTTCACAAGACGACGAGCACTTCCTGCTTTCAGGAGCCACAGCCTCGCACAGAAAAGGGTAAGCTGATTCACCGTTTCCAGCATTGTCCTTCCAGGCACACATTAAAGTGATGAGGTAGAAGAAGTCAAGGTACGGGGTGAGATTTCGTCTGAATCCTGAACTGACTGAAGCCGTTACGGGTTTTATGAGTCGGGAAGCCGCTTTAATATTTCAAATATTGTAAGGGTGTTGAAAGTGTTGCTGGATCTACAGGTAGACCGAAAGCCGTTAGAGAGTAAGCGTGGAGTAAATGGAGGAGTATAAACGTCTCGCTCATGTACTTGATGGAAACCCCACCCTGCGTCTTACGCCGCGTGCTTCCTTCCAAAGCTGGCGAAACTACGCGTGCCTTCAAATCCAGCTTCCTGTCTACAGTGGAGCAACAGGAAATAAATAATCCTACCTGTCCTAAGATCTCCAGAAAACCGTCAGGCACATCTGGCGTACAACAGCTGTAATCAGTCGTTATTATGGAGATGGAATTTGGGGTTTAAGGGACTTTAAGTGTCTTTTTCGTGCTACGGGGGGAAAAAATAAAATGCACCCATGTTGAAAACTAACGCCACACTGATCTTCAACCGGAATGAGTTTTGCCTTTGATTGTGGTCAGTATTGTATTAAAAAAGTTTGTCATAAAAGAGTGAAAAGAACTTCAGTGCGTGCTGTGTTCATGTCATTTCTGTTCTTGTGTGTATTTATTTTTTTGAAAGCTACGTATACTTGATTTTGTATTTGCGGATTTTGCTTAACAAATTGACATGTGATAAATGTAATTCCTAGATGCATCCGTATTAATGAACTATCTCCAGCTGAAACTATTTAAGCTCTCCGGATAGATTGTGGTTCTCTGTGATGCGCTGGACCTTGGTATAGAGACAGATGGGGGGGGCGGGTCCAATGAGGGGGTGCACCTGACTTCGTCTCTCCTGCGTAGACTCCGGCTCCGAATTTGAACAACATCCATCCAACCGAACATGTACATGTCCGAAAAGAACGTCACCAATTCCTTGTCCAGCTTCATCCCCTTCACCAGTAAACCGTTTCTGTATCTTATTGTTCTCTCAGGTCTTCTAAGAAGAGCCAGGAGGAGGAGAAGGAGAAGGAGAAGGAGAAGGGTAAAGCGCACTCGGAGAAAGACCGTGTCCACTGCTTTTGGGACAGCATCACCATGACCATGCGTCAGATCACTCCAAACCGGAAGATGGACAGGATGGAGGGCTGGGAGCCACCGCAGCTGGGGGAGGAAGCAGAGGGGAAGAGAAGCGAGGGAGAGGGGAAGAAGATCGACTCGTCTCCGCTCTCTACCGGGCTCTCGCTGTCTCTGCCTGGCTCCCTGACCCTGCCGTCCTGGACAGGCATCGGCTCGGAGGAAGACTCTTCCCGCTACGCCAGTCTCAGCGAGCCACAAGCCACCGGACCCTCGCAGTGGGCCGCTCGTGCTCGAGACAAACTGGCGGCTGTGCGACGCCGCAGCCCTGGCAGCCAATCAGAGAGTGCGTGGGAGGGACTCAAGTGAGAAATCCAACCTCCTCTTAGACCCCATATGATGCTGAACATTCAAGCGCATGGAAATGTAACAACTCAGATTGGATAGCATGCACAGAAGCCAAAAAAAAAAAAAAAAGTAAAATAAACCCCAAAAACAAGAAGACGCGGAGCAGGTGATCGGAACGAGGACGTGCCCTTTTGAGTGTCGTACTCGATGACTCGGTGGTATTTTTTGAAGGTCCATCCTTTAAGATCCTGTGGCTTTTTAAAAAACCAGAAATTTTTTTTGTTAAACCTAAAATGCTTTGATTTAATCAGTTTCCCGTGAAGGACGCACCGAGTTTGTGGACAGACTTCACCGCACCTGCTGCCTTTTTGACCCGTGGCGCAAGACTGCGGCACTGAAACGCTTGTTAAAGTTAGACCAAACAGTTTCGTATTTAATCGTGATAACGAATTGCAATCAGCCTTAAATCTTTCGTTTTGAAGTTTGACCAATTGCTTGGACGCCTTGTTTGTCTGACGGTTATCCGCGCTGCCGAAAGCCACAGACAGGTGGGCGACGTAAGAGACTACTGTGCCTTATAAGCTCTAAAAACAGATCCGGATGTTATGATTTAGTACAGAATAAGTGGAGAAAGTGACGGAAATCCTTTAAACAATGCCTTACACCACCTGACTGTGAACACCACACAGTACTGTACCTTCACTAACGCTTTTCTTATAAGTCTCGTTCGAAACACTTCATGCCGTGGGTACAACCTCCCAACTCGGAGCATTTAACGTAAAGGCGGTGCAGGTGCACGTTGCGTAGGTGTAACTGACCCCCTGACACTTGAAAATCTCTGGACTTGATTTTCTCGTTAAAACGATCACGTTCGATTGTCGAAGTTTTAAACTTAAATCTATCGATTGTACGTTTGACACGGCTCAACGCGTCATAGAGAAGTGTCGAGTCTATAAATAAATGAATTAGTCGATTTTCCGCTCATTTGTTCGGCTGAAAGATGAAAAAATGTTTTCGGACTGAACGTTTTATGAAACAAATCGATTCAAAGCTCAGAAAGCGATTAAAAACGCTTGCAGTCAACCGGAGTTTTACGTTCACCACCAGGTGCGCGAGGGGGGAATAAACCTGCCGCTATTTCATCTATTTCAGTTCAGACGATAGAAAAGTTTACGTGCACACGTCCATATAGAATGCTTCCCGTAACATGTACGCACACTCCTCACGTAAACGTTTCTAACGTCTAGTGCCCCTAGTGGTCATCATAACACACCGCATCAACACGTACTCCGGTCTCTTAGACAAGTGATCACGCAAAAGACTCGCGCGTAATTCCTCTTCAGGGTTGGCAGGTCTGCAGACGCGGTGTATCTCGGCTAAAGGCATTCATCTGACGTCATCGCAAGGTACATTTCGTCACCGCCTTAGGAAAGCTCTACTGCTGTATATGACATCCGTTCCCTTCCTCCTTTTGAGCCTTAAAAAAAAAAAAAAAAAAAAAAAAACGAGTGAAACTACTGTACTGATGTTTAATTTCCTGTTTCGATTTATTATTACACTGAAGGAGTTCAAGAAGATTCAAACAGATAGCAAATTCTAAACACTAAATGTAAGTCGATCAGCTGAAACACGGGTGCTGCTGATGAGTCACGGAAGGTCACCCAAAACCTTTTTTTTTTTTTTTTTTTTTTTTAATTTGACGTGGGGGGGCAAATGTGGAAAATCTCGATTGATTTTTTTTCACTGAACATTCAGGATTCTATATGATGTAGCACACATCAGGGATACTCGGTATTTCCGCTGGTCTCTTCCGAACACTCTTTCCCCTTCGAATACTGATACTGATCTGCTTTACCCTTTTCCTAATTCGCCATGATCAGAATTATTGCAGTTAAAGTGAAGATCGGTCCAAATCTGCCAAACCTTGGAAGAGAAATTCAAGAGAAAACAAAGACAATCACGCTTGACAAATTCTCCTGATGGTAACAGGTTGCATGTATACCGGTGTATACTAGTGGATAATGTCAGTTTCTTTTCCCTGAGTGTTCCCTTAAATTATATAAGGATTTTATTTGATTTTTCTGTTTATTGAAAACATCTGAATTCTGCTTGCATCATTTGTTTTTAATCATAAGACTTTTGATTCCAAATAAAGCATCTTCTGACAGTCAGGGTTACTGTGATTTTGTTCATAATTCTTCCTGACAATGGAAAGAGGATCCATGTAACTTGGCGCTCCGCAACATTTCTTGTTTCATGCATGAAAATTTTTCCGCTGACCGGGTAGAGGCGCTGGGGTTCGCGTAGCGGGTGTGGAGCTTGTGTATCACCCGCTGCGATGAACCCGTAACTTGGGTAGGAATCTTGGTATTTTCATTTAAATGCAGCTTTCTTTTCGCTGGCAGTCTGTGACCCTTCTGCTGTCCCATCGTTTGCTCGTTCCTTCCCGAAAAAGCTTTTGTTTTTGGCTCATTTTTTTTAAGGGTTAGTTTGTGTGGCTGATGCATGAAACGGCGTGCCAGAGTCAAGTGCGGTAGCGAGGCGAGGGCGGAAACAAGTGCTTTTCAAAATAAGATCCGGAAGACCAATGAAAGAAAAATAACCATCATTTTAACCACAAATTTTCTTTGAGGCCCGGTACCAAATGATCCACGGACCGGTACCGGGGGGATGGAGACCTCTGATGTAACTGAACAGTTCAGTGCTGCCTACACCAAGAGCATCAAACCCCAACAAGAGAAATCTGCTGGCGTTTCTGACCTACAGTTCTGCCAAATTTTTAGTCACACCTCCTTCATCTGAAGATTGTGAGAAGTGACATCAAACTGTGTCGAACAGTATTAGGAGTTCCAGCTCTTTAACAGGCTGTTATTACTGAGTTGAGCCAAATGATCTGACTCACCCATGCGATTCGACTCTTTGAGTCAACAAGCAGGAGTCCGGTTTAGAACAGATTCCCAATGAGCCGCTCGGGAGCCGAACGAGTCAGTTCTTACTGGTGAGCCACTTGGGAGCCGACTCTTTAGGTTCCCTAACGACCCGGCTTGCCAATTAGAGTTGACTCTTTCAAATCATAAGCAGTTATCTGGTTTAGAACAAAATGGCAATGAGTTGTTTGGGAGCCAAAAGAGTTGACTCTTTTTTCAATAAGTCAGATCATTTGGCTTGTCTCACCAAGTCGCCTGGTTTAGAACAAAATAATAACGGGCCACGTGGGAGCCGAACGAGTCAATTCACTTGGGCGCCACTTCAAATCGTTTGGCTCGTCTCACCAGCACTCGTGAGTTGTCTGGACAGATGAAAGTTTTATCCGTGACCAATGAGGACCAAGAGGAAGTGGTTCCTGACGAACGATGAATTCAAACCAAAACATCTCAGGTTTAGACGAGACGCTTCAGTGGAAGCATTTTGATTAACTTATGTGAAGGCAGTTAATTAATATATTTTCCATCAAAAGGAGAAAAATGTCAGAAATTTGCGAGTCGGCTCTGAACAAAAAAAAAGGCTAAAGGGGCTGAATCAAAGAGTCGACTTGTTCACAAATGGCACATCACTGACGCCGAGGGAGACCGTCATATCAGCATGTTTGTTGAAGAAATTACCAAACAAGTTTTTACAGTAAGGAAAAAAATCGTCCAATAATTTTTAGCTAATGTGAGAGATTAAACAACACAGCTGCTATTACAGCTTGCCACCAGCACATCATCATCATCTTTACCTTCATGTAGTTAACCGTCACCACTCGCTGCTTTACACACCTCAACAGAAGAAACATTCGGCCTCACTGGGAAAGTCACTCTGGCGTAAAAGCCTCTGTGAATAAACAGGAACGTAATTCTTACTTAATAATTAGGAGAAGATTTGAGTCAGGTGTGAAAACACTCACTGGATTTCCAGCGTGAGCGTTAAGTCACACGATGCACCGACAGAAGGCGAAGATTTCCGGCTCGTGTTAACGCGATAAACTTGAAACAGCGAGATCATTTTCCCTAAGAAACTTTTAATCATCGTAGGTCGGTCATTTTTTTTTTTTTTTTTTAGCAAATCGTCATCGGTACCATCAAAGGCCAGGCTTCTCTTTGGCCGACTTCATCCGTTACACAGACGTTCCAGGAATATTAAAGGAATATTACAAAGTGCAAAAAGAAAGGATATAAAATCCGTTAGCTCATAAATAGCAGTGCTTACATCATAATTTTTCTGGTTTGAGAAAAAGTGTATCGTAAAAAGGTCACTGTTTGATATGGCCAAAAAAAAAAAAAAAAAGCAACTGGTGCAAACGTACACTTTAGTGTCAAACACGGCTGATTAAATGCACAACACAACGGAAATAACAAGGATAAACTCGACACTACGTCAACATGCATTCGGTTACTACGGAAAGCCTCTCGTCCCGTTTCTCCCGGCAGATTTCCGTACTTTTCCGGTCCCTCTCGCATTGTAGCATGCAGCAAAGCCTCTTTATTAACTCCACCCAGCTATTCCACAGACCAGCACTGAACATTATGAGAGATATATATATATATATATAAAAAAAAAATGGAAACAAGAAAACACTAACACGATGACATCTTTAGAATTTATAAGCCCTTAAAGTTTGGGTGAAGAGAAGGAGAAAGGCGGTCGGCAAACGGAACAGGAATGACGGATTGCTCCCACGCTGCTGCTGACGGGGACGAGGAGAAGAGCGCGGCCTGGAGTCAGAAGGAAAGGAGATCAGAGTCAGGAGTGAGACCTCAGGTGGTTATTGATTCAGTCCTTCATTGAGGAGCAGATGGTGTGAACTTCAGAACTTGAAGAGGTCTATGAAGTGCTGGGGTGAGACGGGTGTGAGGCAGCTGTCGGGGTCGTTGGACGTGCAGGGGTGTCCCGAGTCCTGAGAGAGAGAGAGAGAGAGAGAGAGAGAGACAGAGAGAGAGAGAGAGGACTCTACATGAATTTCACTTCACTTTGGGAGAAGCAGAGTCATGCTTTTTATCCATTTATAGTTACATATAGTGTCTATGAAACGTAATCACTTTCACTACAGGAGCTAGAAACATTCATTCCCTACCAGATTCTCTCTCTCTCTTTTTTTTTTTTATCTCTTATAAAGTTAAGAAGAAAAAAAACAAACAAACAAACAAACAAAAAAACACTGTCTTGTTATGTTACAGAGAAACTGAGACGCCTCTGTCCTGAAAATCGACTGACAATTACAAAGCACTGACACTGGAGACTCCTTCTATAAACGCTAAATAAGTCTGAAGCAGTTGTCTGGTTTAGAACCAGTGTTGCTTGGGAGATAAAAGAGTTGACTCTTTTCAATGAGTCGAATCATTTGGCTTTGCCTTGCCAAGTTATCCGGTTTAGAACAGAAGAATAACGTCATGCTCGGGTGATGAGCGAGTCAGTTCTCGTTGGTGAGTTTGGTCTGTTTAAACACACAAAACGAAGGAGCAGGGCCGAGGGTCCAAGTGGACGAAGGTGAGGAATTGGGACTGGGCCAAAATGAACCAATACCTGCCAACCAATTAGAATTGAATCGTAATCAAAACATTGTTGCTAAAATGAAACGTGGCAACCAATCCCAGTTCAATCCACCCGGTGACACAAGTCATCAGAATGTAAACAGCGCCCGTGTTTAGTTTTTTATCCCCCCAATATCAGTAACTTCACCCCTATCGAGTGAAGCGGGTGAAATCTGTGACGTGCTTCCTCTGAGACATGCTGTGTCACAGGGCGGCGTAACACACTCGGACGAAAGCGCTATCTACCTAGTTCTGCATGCATGAGCTATAAGTTAGCGTCGCTGTGATTGACTGAAGAGAGAAAGAGAGAGAATGCCTTTGGTCACATCCAGGAAGCATGGCCACATTTGGTCCTAGGCATGGACAGCAGTGTTACGTACAGTGACGTGTAGCGCAGTAAGAACAGAAACAATGGAGTGGAAGACGTTTCAGTTGAGGGGTTAAACGGCACCAGCACAGTGAAGGAGGACGCGCGAAAGGGCTGCGGTTCAGGTGAAGCTTTTTAAACTGAACATGATGAGAGGAAAATGAAGCAAAGAGGAGGACAGATGGAGAGGACAGAAATGAACACAAAGCATAAAGTGAATGACAACTCTGAATAAGCCTGTACCTTAAAGAGCAAAGCCACGTGTCGATCCTTTAGGAGGGAAGAAGCCGGGGAGGAACAGTAAAGCAAACCAGCAGCAGAGCAAAAAAAAAAAAAAAACAAAAACAAAAAACAAAGGGCAAAGGTTAAAGGTCACAGAGGAGGGCACTGTAGAGGACAGAATCACAGTGAATTCGATTCGAAGATTCTCGAACTAAACACAAAGTTGTGTTCGAATCACTTTTTCAGCGATAGTGAATTCAAGAGGCTAAAAATTCCAAGAACAGTTAATAAAAAAAAGAAAAAAAGACTGATATCTTCTGCTGTAATCAAAAACAAGAAAAAAACAAAACAAAACAGAAAAAAAAAAAATCTAATAGTTAGAAGAAACAGGAATAAAAACACTACTATGTGTGCTGTTACTGGAAAAGTCCGGAAGATTTTCCAAGAGACCTTTTCCATAAATGTCTCCTTACAATAAACTTCAACATGTCAATAATACGTTTGCTTTATTTAAATAACACCTTTTTTTAAATCAATTATTAGATTTAAATTATGTTCCAGTGCATATAGAGAATATAATATAATATAATATAAAATACCGTAGCAGTACGAACAATTACATTAAAGTAAACCTGAGTTTCTATAAATACCTCCTGACCAATCAGAGTCAAGAATTCAACAACACTGTATCCAGACATCCCAAGTCTCCTGGAAATTCCGGGAGTCTCCCGCATATTGATAGTGGCTCCCGGATGCCCGCAAATGGAATAAAATATCCTGGAAACCAAAGCTAGGGCCCGGGAAGAGGAGTAGGGGTTCCAGTAATAAAATAACACTGCAAATTATGCATAGCGGGTGTGGAGCTTTTGGATCACCTGTTGCGATGAACCCTGTTGGGACCCTTCTGCTGTCCTATTGTTTGCTCATTAAAAGCTCTCCAGTGAATTTTCTTTTTGGCAAATTTTTTTTCACTGTCACTGATGCGTGAAATTCCGCTGGACGGAAACAATCGCTTTTCAAAATAAGATCCGGAAGACCAATGAAAGAACAATAACCATCATTTTAACCACAAATTTTCTTTGAGGCCCGGTACCAAATGATCCATGGACCGGTACCGGGGGGATGGAGACCTCTGATGTAACTGAACAGTTCAGTGCTGCCTACACCAAGAGCATCAAACCCCAACAAGAGAAATCTGCTGGCGTTTCTGACCTACAGTTCTGCCAAATTTTTTAGTCACACCTCCTTCATCTGAAGATTGTGAGAAGTGACATCAAACTGTGCCGAACAGTATTAGGAGTTCCAGCTCTTTAACGGGCCTGTTGAGCCAAATGATCTGACTCACCCATGTGATTCGACTCTTGAGTCAACAAGCAGGAGTCCGGTTTAGAACAGATTCCCAATGAGCCGCTCGGGAGGAACCGAATGAGTCAATTCTTCTCAGTGTCTTGTTAGACAACCTCCCGAGACAGCACTTTTCCCTGTTTTGAAAGGACCCTTAACGTTGTGGGACGTGCACATGACCAGTCAGTCCCTGTTCTCATTTACGTTACAGCAGCCGTAAACACTCGTTACAAAGCGAAGACTGTATACGGCTTGTGGATTTATTTCATTTTTGGAAGATTTAATAACCTTCCTGTTCCACACACGCAGATGAAACAGCGCTCCTATAGTACATGCAAAATAGCAACACATCGCTATCATGTGTGATCTGAGGTCATGAACTAACCTCTATACAGTATCAGTCAGGCCGTACTCGCAGTTAACTTGTATATAATGTTGTAAACTTGTGAATAATTCTTTGGAAGTTACCCCAGAGGCTTGATAGACTTATCCCAAAAAGCCTCGTTCATCGTCGCGAGCTGATCTCTATCAGGATCTTCAAGGCTGTACTCTGACGAAATCTGATGACTTCTTTGTGATTCGTTCCCAGCGTCTGAGGACTTACCTTCCAGAAGAGGATGCTACAGTGTCTGCAGAAGTGGAGTGTGTCGCCGTACTGCTCCTTCTTTGGGTAGTACTTCTGCAGCGTGAAGAACATCAGCTTCCAGTCCACATAGCCTTTCTCTGACATAATCAAGTGCCTGCAGAACTGCGCATGCACGCACACACACACACACACACACACGTTCACATTTACCGCATGTCACAGTGTTACTGACAAACTCATCACATCTCTGATTCTTCACCTACACTGCCATCTTGTGGATCAAGTAAGAATTGCATCTCAACAGCACGGTAAAGTTTAGAAGTTCCATAACTGAGTAAACTGTTGAATTCCTGACCCTGATTCGTCGATTTGTTTTCTTTAACAGCGGCTCGGGCAGTAGTTCCGGCCGCAAGACGAATCACGGGTTTATATTAACGCGCCCGTTTCTATAGTAACAACTAACTCACAGGGGATCGTACGGCAGACATACGCCACACAGACGGCTAAAGGTGACGTCTTCTGCAAGAAGAAATGCATTTAACATTTACAGAACCGAGTCTCCCGTGTAACCACAGAGTCAGAGAGTCGTAACAGTCAGACGTTAAGGTTGTACATTTTCAGACAGTCTTTAGGGCTTGTGCTTTGTTTTGTCTTCGTGAAATCTAGAAAGAAAAAAAAAAAAGGAGAGGCTGGCGACGGAAGCGCTATTTATAGCTAAAAGTGATAACAGGAACTAACTTGTTTCACGAACGCTCCACAACATTACAGCTAACTATAAATATATAAAAATATGACATCTTTTTTTTTTTTTTTTACTAAGCACAATTTTTTTTTTTTTTTTTTTGCTGGCAAATTTCCAGACTGTAAAAATAATCAACTTTGTGGTTCTAACTAATGTTTTGTTCGGAGTTGGGCCACATCACGCCACCTAACCGCTGATTAATTTGCGGTTAGGGCGCATGATTAAGGGCACACGGAACAAGAGTTTTGTTTTGTTTTGTTTTTTGATGAAAAGGAAAAGATCCCAAGCATCATTATCATTACGTATTTGTGGTGGCACTTTTGAGAAGAGGACAGTAGAGGTAGAGGGAGGTATGACGTTATCATAACATGACATGCATCATGAAGATATTTATTTTTTGCTCTGCAAGGGGGGGGGGGGGGGGGGGACAAAACATTGGGGGTAA
>JAOVYU010000024.1:3563994-3575874 GCA_025674565.1 Synodontis membranacea
TTACTTTGTTTTTATTTATTTGTTAGTACTTTTGCTATTTATATTTTATTTAAATTTAATGTAAAAAAAAAAAAAAGTAATAAAGGCAATATTTTGTGTTGTTGTTTTCAGAGATTTTCATTTTTACTGTAAATATAATTATTAACTAGCAATAATCGGTATCGGCCTGATACCGTTAACGGTCGATTCCTAATGTTGATCATTACAAATGAATCAGAGCTACAGTTCTAATGCTATTGGTAACAAATCATCTGTTTGAAGCAACGCACTGTACATAACTTAAATATTTCATGTGGAAAAATCTTGTCTAATTCTTCATGATT
This sequence comes from Synodontis membranacea, assembly GCA_025674565.1. Taxonomy (NCBI): domain Eukaryota; kingdom Metazoa; phylum Chordata; class Actinopteri; order Siluriformes; family Mochokidae; genus Synodontis; species Synodontis membranacea. The sequence goes on from JAOVYU010000024.1 coordinate 3,564,318, forward strand.
TTTATTCTTGCATCCTACACCTGATGTTTTGGTGCACAAACCAGTGCAAAAATGTTCGTCCATCATCTTCATATATATATAAAAAGAAAATGCTGTATGGTATATATTCCTGTTGTGTATACCCATGATGATGTTTTTGGGTGTTAAGGTGTGTGGAGTACTTGCTGGATAACGGAGCAGACCCATGCCTGTGCAACTCTAAAGGATATAACTCTGTCCACTACGCAGCTGCCCACGGCAACAAGCAGAGCCTTGAACTGGTGAGAACACACAATAATAATAAAAATAATTCCTTGTCCAAAACAATTACTTTGAATAGGGTTGAATCCTTCTACGCATAAGGTACAGTATAACCAAATAGTGATACATGTATATTTCTAAAATTCCCTACTTTAGAAGGTCTGATCTACTGAAATACGTTGCTGGATCTACATCCAGAACTGGTGGATCTACCAGTTGAGATTTCTGCCCTATGTGAATGTAAAATCAAGCACTAGAAAACAAAACATGTATAAATGGAGTTTGTAATGGCTCAAAAAAATTTGAATATGGATTATTTTGTCTTCGCGAGTATGAATGAAATGAAAATTCGGTGATCTAGAAATTAAATTCTGCAGACCTGGTATGTTTCTAAATGACTTCATGATTACTCCATTCGTATTTGCTTCGTTTCTAGCTTTTGCTGATGTCCTACAATATATCAGGAGACGCAGAAAGCACTGGACCTGTCACTCCCTTACACTTAGCAGTAAGTTTTATTTATTTTCTAAGTATTTATTAGTCATGATCTTGAAGTTCTTGAAGTTACTCGCTATAATTGCAGCGATATCAAAGTACGATTCGATTCAAGGTTTAATATAACGTCCTTGTCTTCTAAGAAGCTTCCTGGTCTCTCGTTGTCTTTGGCAGGCGGAGGCGGGACACTGGGAGTGTGTGAGTGTGTTGATGGAGTCGGGTGTGTGTGTGGACGTATGTGACTCAGCAGGACGCTCGGTGCTTTACGTGGCCTCTCAGAGAGGACACGCGCGCTGTGTGGACCTGCTTCTCAGCCAGTCAGCATCCTGCCTGCTCACCGAGCAATGCAATAAGTGGAATCCTCTCCATGTCACAGGTGAACTCGCAACATTCTGGAGTTTCGTTAATATAAAAAAATTTAATCCCACCGCCTTTAAGTGTGCGTTTTGCGATGTTTAGAAGTCGTTATGGGCACGGGGCAAAGCTCCAAATAAAACAAACAAAAAGTGAACACTTTAATACAAATGTAATTTATTTGCATGACCATTTTTAACTCACAAAGTTAAAGTTGTGTGTATGTGTTTGTGTGTCAGCTGCCAATGGCCACACAGACTGTCTACAGATGCTGCTGTCCAGCAAGGAGGACGCTGACCTTCCAAATGTCTCAGACACCGAGGGACAGTGAGTGAACAACTTCACACTCTTTCCCAACAGCTCTACTGCACTGGACAAATTTTGTCCAAGTTTACAAAATGACAAGAAACTGGATAATTGATGCTAATTAGATTGCTAAGTACAGTAAAACCTCGCATAAATGTTAATGTTTCTGTATTCTCGATTTCACATATTCGCGAAATTTTGCCGACCCGGAAGTAGATAAATAACTTATTTCTTCGTATGTCTTTACTTGGAAGATTATCTAAGTTCACCTCATTGGTATTCTAAGGCTGCCTGTTAGTTCTGCCTATCACTAGAGGGCAGTACAGCGCCTCGACTCCTTAAAAAGAAAGAGGCTCAGAGCTGTAGAGGGAGATTTTCGTGTCCGTCATTCTTCAGTTCCTGCAAGATTACAATACAGTACAGTATTAGGGTTGTGTTCAACTGTTTGTGTTTAACAGGATTTTCATTATATTTCAATAAATGTACTTTTGGTGACATTTTTGTTTGGTGGTATGCCTTGTGAAATATGTGCCATGGCTCAAAAAGGTTGGGAAACACTGAATTAGGTGAAACTGTACTCTGTTTTTACATCAACCCTTTTTATACATTACCCTTTTTTTTTAAGGGTAATGTATTAAGCTAACTTTTAAATGGAATTAAAGTGCTTTCGGAGCATGATTTAGGTCATATTTAGAATTTAAATAAGCATTTTTGGTGACTCCACCAAATATTCGCAAATTTCACGTATCTGCGGCGGGTCTGGAATCTAACCCCGCGAATGCACGAGGTATTACTGTAGTTTACTAGCATTTATTATTCTATTAGTGATGAGAGGACATCTGAAAGTGATTTATTGCCCAATATCATGTCAGGTTAAAGTAAATGTCTTTAGCATAACGGACAGAGGTTGTTGCGCTGTTGTGATTTTGCATTTCATTAAGACATATTGAGTCCTGAGCCAAAAGAATAGTAATCTGGTGTCCTCTGCAGAACTCCTCTGATGTTGGCTGTACTGGGAGGTCACACTGACTGCGTCGTCTTGCTGCTGGAGCAAGGGGCTTGTCCTGATACGAGAGACAGGAAAGGAAGAACAGCACTGCACAGAGCGGTCAGTCTTACAGTCACACCACATTGTTCATGACAAATTCAATCTCATTTACAGGCACATGCGCACGCATTCCTTTTCCCAGGATGCATTTTTAGCTCCGTGCTGAAACAACAATGCACAGGAGGTTTTTGGGACTTCTAAGCACTAGGGGGCAGTATACACCTTAAACACAACCTGCTACGTTGTATTTGTGTAACAGCCTGGGGGGGAAACTCTTTTCATGGTGACATTTTTCTAGCATTTTCTAGAAAATTGCATTTAGATTTTATTCAGACTGGTAAGTTTTGACTGTCGGTATCTGCTTATAAACTGAGTTAATTGTTTTTATATCTATTATATAGCAAAATATTAGTTACTTTTAAATAGAATAACAGATTTGTTAAAAAAACAACTGTTGTTTCATTTTATTAATAGCCGCCAATAATTAATTGATTTGAGTAAAATGTAGCAACATTAAATAAAATATCACTTTTATTAATAAATGAAATTTAATCAGGTAGGCCTTTATTAATTAATATTTATTTATGAACACTTGCGAAGGCTGTAGTGAGCTTACACATAAAACAGCCACCTAGATATGCTTTTCTCTTCATTGTCAGTCTGTAAAAAGATAGCTCCAGTTTCTTGTTGAATCTGTAAAGTAGATTGCACAAAAGCTCTTTCTCATTTTAGAGTTTTTTTTTGTTTGGTGTGTGGTTTTTCTCATGGTGTTCGAGCTGTGTTACTTCCACCTACGGTGACATCACACGCCTTCCCTCTATTGTGTATCGCTAATCAAGCGATTATGCAACCTGTTCGTAATCAGGGTTCTTTTTTTTTTTTTCATTTATTTCCTTGATTTGAGTCATAAATATTTCCGAGGTTTATTGTCGCATTATATATCGTTACATGATTAATAATGTATGCTGAGAGTTTCCGATTTGACGTCGATGGCAGGAATTTTCACAGAGACTTGTGAATAATACATTTTGACTTGGAAACCAGATTAGCAGGGGTGTTTGGGCTATCTAGTGGATGTTTCCAGTACTTCTAACCAGATCCCTTTCCTCCGTGTAGGCACTGCTCGGCTGGGAGGACTGCGTGACTGCACTGCTGTCCCACAATGCCGCAGTCCTGCCTAAAGGTTTTCAGGGCCGCACTGCGCTCCACCTGGCTGCTTCCTCCGGCCATGCTGAGATTCTGTCCAGAATGTTGTCTGCTGCTGACCACACCATCCTGCACCATCCAATCACTGACTGCCACGGCTTCACCCCTGCACACTGGGCAGCCTATCACGGTGAGGCTCTATCTAACTCCGCCTCCTAAATCATCCCGGAACACTTTGAGAAGGTTTCCCTAGTCTTACCCGATTAACTGGACTGTAAACATTTCCTGAACTGTTTCTTGTGTTGGCAGGTCATGAAGACTGTTTGGAAGTTTTACTTGAAATTAAACCATGTAGTATCGTGGAGGGAAACCCTTTCACTCCACTGCACTGTGCTCTGTAAGTCAGCCATGTCCACTGATTTTAAAATTCAAAGTGCGGGTTTTATATTCCGTTTCAGATGAGACAGATCAGTTTTCATAGCGGTCTTCTTGTGTGTTTCAGAATTAATGGCCATAGTGGTTCTGCAGAAATTCTCTTGAACTCCAGTTTTGGCTCGTCACTGGTCCATTCCAGGGACGCAAAGGGAAGGTTCGTAAAAGCATGCTATGATGAGAATTTTACATAATAGCAAATACTGAATATATTGAGTATTAAAAATATTAATCATGATAAATTTTAAGGAATCACAAGTATGTCAGTATCTGTTATGTTTAATAAAATACAGGCATTTTATTCTAATTTATAAAACTGCAAATTATTAGTTACACCTTCTTTTCAGTGTTTGCTTATGTAGAAATTATTTTGGGGTCTCTGAACATTTATCTTGAGCTCTCTGATGTCTCACTGTGGTGTAACGCACGCCGCGTACAGGACTCCGCTCCACGCTGCCTCCGTAGCCGAGGACGTCTCTGGGCTGCTCATGATTCTGCGCGTGGGGGCCGACATCAACGCCGTGGACCATTCGGGACGCTCTGCGCTCATGGTGGCTGCTGACAAGGGCAAGAGCGGCGCTGTGGGTAAGTGCTGCTCAAGAGCACGGGTGTCCTATCACTGCTGGGTTTGGTTTTTTTTTTTTTTTTTAAGTAATTAATTTCAGTATCGTAGCAGTCATATTGATGCAGTGATTGTTGTATCCAGCCCTGCTGCTGCATCGAGCCAAAGCAGATCTGTCTCTTCTGGATGTGAACAGAAACACTGCCCTGCATCTGGCCTGCAGCAAGGTACTGTCTGCTCTCAGCTCTGTTATTTAAAGAGAGAAGTAGTGACTAGCTTCTTCACCTTCATTAAACCGCGCGCCTGTGTGTTGTGCCCCTTGTAGGCCCATGAGATGTGCGCCATGCTGATCTTGAAAGAGATCCACAACCCGATTCTCATCAATGCAACCAACAGCATGCTTCAAATGTGAGTCCTTTTTTCCGTGCATTAAGCATTATTTAATTGTATCTGTTCAAAGATTATTTCATGCAGTTATTTCAAGATTATGTGCTTATTCTCACTTTAGCAGGTAAAAAGAAATGGACATTAAAATTCACGTCCGTCCGTCCCCCCCTTTATTTTGCGAAATGCTTTATCCAAAAAAAAATTTGGATAAATACGGCCATCTAAATGGTGACTCGACACTATTGCGCTGTGCGCTTGCTTTTACAGGGTAGGAAGTGGAGGCTTTAATATGCTTTGGAAGATTTTAAATGGAGAGTGTATTTTTTTTTTTTTTTTTTTTTTTTTTTTTTTTTTTGGGTACAAGTGTCTGCTTGACTTCCTTGTCTTTAATGTTTAATGCTGAATTCACGTCTCTTTTTGTTCTCTAGGCCTCTTCACATCGCAGCCAGGAACGGCCTGGCCACCGTCGTTCAGGCTCTGCTGAATCGTGGAGCCACAGTGCTGGCAGTCGATGAGGAGGGTACGCCACCTAGTGTTTACACTCCTAACCATCTCTTTAGATTTGAAGCAAAACCGTAGCCTCTTGTAGATTTCTGCTTTTGCTTTGTTAGTGAAACGATCTTAATCAGCTGTACGTTTCTGTACAGTTTAGACAAACATCAGTAGATGAAGTAGTCATTCGGATGTTTAGTTTTGAGCTTGATGGTGTTTTATGGTGCGTGTGTGTGTGTTTCAGGTCATACCCCTGCCCTGGCATGCGCTCCTAACAAAGCCGTGGCCGACTGCCTCGCTCTCATCCTCTCGACCATGAAGCCTTCTTCCTCCAGCGCCCCCTCTTCCTCTCCCTCCTCCCCCAGACTGAACCTGCTCAAGCATTGTGGCATCACAGCCGCTTGCCCCCCTTTGCCCAACGGAGGCCTTCGCCACACCTACGGCAAAGATCGGCACGGCGCTGCCTTTGGATTGGACGGCTGTCTGACCGAGTGAGCCGATCTGCATCCTAGAGCCCCTACGACGTACACACAATAACACATCTGTGTGTACGGATGCTCAGTTCGGTCTTCTCTCTATCTCTTGGTCTCTGTATGTCTGTCTGTCTCTCTCTCTTTCTCTCTCTCTCTCTCTCTCTCTGTCCGTTTGTCTGTCTTTCTCTATTTCTTTCTAGACACCTAGTCAAAAAACGATATGCAATTACAGCCACACAACCCTCCTGCCCCACCATCACTGCTTTTCTTTACTACTATTCGAGGATGACTAGGAGCGAACGTGTTTATTTATTTAATTACTCGCTAATATTCCAAGCCATCTCGTGTGCTCGAGTTTCCATGAGTGCTAGCTAGTCGTTTTTAAACTATTGTTAATTTAAAGCCCAGTTTACTCAGCTAAAGTTAGTATTATGCAGCTGCTTATTCTTTTGGTCACAGATACGTACGTGTGTGTGTGTGCGTGTATGTGTGTGTGGGGGGGGGGGGATTTCTTATAAGAAGCTGCAGCCTTGCAGAGGAATTTCCAGCCTGCCCTGAGGAACAGTTTAAACGGGTTACTGTAAACTAGCATGAAGGTGTGGGCCATGTATTAGATGGTCTCAAATAGGTGTGTGTGTGTGAAAGTGAAAGAGAGAGAGAAAGAGAGAGACTGTGTGTGTGTGTGTGTGTGGTTGTGTGTGTTTAGCAGTCCTACCAGATTTCCATCCCATACTTGATTCTTGCTTTTTAAGCTTGTGCATTGTATGTCAGGTGCAATCAAATTCAGCACAAAACTAAGCAGAAATTATTATTTTTTTTCTTTGAGACAAGGGAAACCATACAACCTTAAGCCAAATGACCAATGACCTCTGGGTTCGAAAGGTCAAAAATGGTGCATGTTTACTGTAGGCATTTTTTTTTTTTTTTTGGGAGGAAGGAATAAGCTGGGGACATTGCAATAGGTTTACACAGAGATCGTATTTGTTATTCCGGATTAAAGAGTAGCACCAGGGTACCATCAGTCATCCGATTTGACGCGCAGGCGACGATGGATCGAATAGGAAACCGAAAGCACAAGCATCGGAGTGGACGTAGGCCTTTGAAAACTGATCCTTGCTCCTAGGGGACCACCTTTGTATCTGGGGAAAGAACACTCGTTTATGTGGAGAGATTAGCGATTGGCGGCTGCTAGCTACATCTCCGTGTAGTGCTTTTTTTTTCCAGCGGACCATATCAAAAATGTCTAGCGTTGCGTTGAGCTGCTTTCGCAGTGCCTTTTGAACAGGTTTTCTTTTTAAACGTCCGTTCAGTCCGACTCGTCACCGTTCACAGCTTAAGTGGTGCTTCCTCTACAGACTATTATCTTTAGCCATATGAAACATTAGTCGAGCCTTTTGCTGAAGGATCTCTTGGAATTCATTTGAACTGTCAGTCCTGTGGGGTTTTTAGGGGGTTTTTGTTTTTAGCCTCATCAGGAAGTGACTTTTTTTTTTTTTTCTTTTTTTTTTTAAATCGAGCAGCTTTTTTTTCCGTCAGGGTGTATGGCTTTAACTTCTGCTATTCACAAGCTCAGACTGAGCATCAGCAATTTTGTGATATTTCACATTGCTGATTTATTACATAGCGTTTATTTGGGTTATCATTATGACCAAAGTTGTGTTCATTATTTCGTAGCGTTCGTAATTTCGACAAAAAAAAGAAAGGGGAAAAAAACCCTGCTTATTGATTAGACTTAAAATCTGTTGCCCCCCCATCCCTTTTTTTTTTTTTTTTTTAAAACAGAATGCTTCCTTATTGCCAAAGCTTGATTAATTATTCAGTGTACAAATGTGCTTCCTTTTCATTTTACATCGACGCCGCAACGTTTCAGAAAATATTAGGACCGGATTTGATATTATTCACAAAAGAGACATGCAATATTTTTTGCGCAATTAGTAAAGAGACAATCAGTCAAAAGGGCTTTTGATTTCCCTTATTATTACATTTTCCAATATATTTGAGACCACGGGGGAATTGAAAAGAGATTGCGTGAGCCGTCGTCTTAACCCAAGTCTCGCTGAAGCCATGGGAACCATTTAAAACTGACAAATAGAGTGAAGCAGCGGTAAATCTTGACCTTTTTTATTTTTTTCACCCCATATGAGAATATTCACTGAAATACTTTAGACTTTTAGGTGATTGTAGATGTGCGCTGAAATAATTCAGGAGAATTGGCCTGACGTCTGATCACAGATTTGCAATAAAATTTGTCGTAGAAGTTACAGGACGCACACGATGCTTCAGTTTTGTTTACAATAAGTGACTGTCAGGGGTGGACACATACGTTTCTCAGATTGCACACAAATAAAAGCTCCAGTGTGCTTGGCAGTCCCGCGTCTCTGTTTCGCCTAAAACCGTATGACGAGCTAGTTAGGAAATAGAGTTCATTTAATTTGGACTACTAACGACAAGCAAACAGGTATTTGATTTATTCTGTTGTTACAATTAAATCTGATGTAGCGTATCATGTTTGTGCCATCGACAAAAAATGTCTACAAGTCGGCGACTGATGTTCGTTTTTTTTTTTTTTTTTTTTTTTTGGAAAGTCTGGCTAGTGGTGCTTTTTGTTGTTGTTTTGGATTAAACCTAATTGATTAGCTTTGTAAAAATCGTACTACCATCATCGTCATGAACGAGTACCTTGTGTTACAGCATCGAGGTGTGTGTGTGAACCATTTTGACGTGCATTAAGCTTAAACATGCTTAAAAACGTCAATAAGAAGTTCAATATTTTCTGTCCGTGGTCGTTATACCAACTCAAATGAGCAATGATAAATACCCAAGTACATTTTTTTTTTTTTTTTCCTGGACATCCTTGATCCTGATTTGTCCACCCCTGACTGTCCTTTCAAATGAAGCATTAAAAAAAATTCCACCCTATATTCTTTTGCTGTTCACGTGTAGCTACACTGTGTGTGTGTGCCCACGTATGCGTGCGCTCGCTGTCCGAGTGTTTTGTAGCGAATGCGTCCAAGACGTATTTAGGGTTTTTTTTTTTTTTTTTTTACTTTAGTCAGGAATAGCAGAAGTGAGTTAACCAGATATTTTTTCCCCTCCCAATGCAGAAGGCCACCAAAATGAAATGAGAAACGTGAATGCACAGGGGTTCAGCGAGGCATTAAAATACATTTGCACTGCCACTTGTATTGATTATAAATACAGTGAAGAAGTAGGGGTGAAATTTGAAAAAAAAAAAAAAAAAAAAGTGCACATCTCTTCGTTTGAAGAGTACTTTCTGTTCTCATTTGATGCCATTTAGTAATCAGAAGAAGAAAAAAAGCTTCTCGGAGCCGGATCGGGTTCTTTAGCCGTGTCTCGTACATGAATAAGCAGGCAGCTTGTGCAGAGGAAAGCTGGACCTAAATATCCTGTAGCTGAAGGTTGTGTTGTGTTTAAGCTGTTAGAAGTTTTAGCTATATGACCATATGCAAAAAAAAAAAAAAAAAAGACAACGCATCATGGTCCTTTCAAAACCGGTGCCATAATTTTCCTCTCTGCACTTCATATGAATAAGTTTATGGAGTAACATGAATGAATTCTAAAGTAATATAAGTTGTGCGATGTACAACAAGACCAAATTCATATTTATTTGAGAAAAATATAATTAAAAAAAATAATAATTCTAGTTCAAATTAAGCTATAAGAAAGCAAAGGCGGGAAGAAGTTTAGAATTAAAAAGCCATTCTTTAGCGTCATGATGTAACTACTCAAATGATATTAAGATTATTTTATTACATACGATCTCGAAAGGCATTTATGGAAGATTTTTAGTAATCGTTTTCAAGGATGAATTCTCAAATATTTGTCAAATGTGAAATGCCTTAACTTTATCAGAAGGGTAGAAGTAAAGAAAGTATGTATGTTTTCTTTTTCGTTCCTCGTAACGCTCACTGATCAACACGTCAAGCTTGCGATTATTCGAAGCGTTAAATTAACGTCAGAGATGACGGGGGTTTTTTTGCAACTACTGCTTTCTGTAACTCGTGTCCAGTTAGCAGGAGAAATGGAGAACTTGTAGCTACTTCGAAGTGCGTCTTAATAATCCGTTCATGTCTGTGTTTTTCGTGTCTAGTTGATGCTCTCAAAGGTGGTGTCGACTGATGGAATGTCTAATTTACCTCAGCGGACTTTTAACGTCCCTACTACTTGAAGACACATCCGTTTTAAGGCAATATTTAAATATCTATTTGATTCCTGCTTCGTCCTATTTATCTCTAGCGATTTGCCTTAAGAGGAAACAGTATAGCGGGCGAGCAGCTGCAGCACTTGAGAGAAGATTCCGTGACTTTATCGGGTCTCGTCGCTCTGACGGCGAGATCGTGAGATTGAGAAGCACACATATCTGCAGAGAATGCATCCTAATGCCACAGAGGTTAAGCAAAATAGCTTAATGATGTTTGTCAGGTGTAGTTTTTTCTCTTTCTCCGATGATTAATTAGGAAACATCCTGTCTGTGCGATGATGTGGGTTTTTTTTTTTTTTTTTTCTTTTTTCTTTTTTTTTTTTTTAGATTATTTTAGCATTTACATGTTAGTATCCGCAGCATGTTTTTAAAAAAAAAATGTCTTGGAGGTAAGATAATAATGTGATAGGCTTTACACTAGCTGTTCATTTAGGTTCATTAAGAATGGGGATGTTTTTATCTCTACAGTCCGTCATTAACCCTTTAAAACCCCCCTTAAAAAAAACTGCATCCTTATCAAATAGTTTGGAATGTTTTCAGAGGTGCCAACATGTACAGTTTTGGTGTTGCGTTTTTGATTTTGTGACAGCGTAGGACTCCGTAGCAGTCAGAGCAAAATGTATAAAAAATTTATCTGGCTGAAATGCCAGTTCACTAAAGGATGTAAAAGACTAGCGGTTACTTTCATTTTTTGCACTAACGTCGTCTAGCTGTGAGCCAACAGAGGACAAGAAAGCCGAGCTCTCGTCTCTTTTGGTTGGTTTAAAAATTTTTTTAAAAAATGTAAAAAAAAAAGCTACTAATTAAATACCATCACACCGAACCTTAACCTCACTGTTTTCTTACTGTTGCTTGGCCCACAACTGTAAAAAAACAAAAAGAAAAAAAAAAAATAGCAGTCTCATCCACGGACATTTTGTAGTAATCCCCCCACGTCTCTGTCTGCTAGCATTTTCTTATTAGTAATGTTGGCACCTTTGTCGTAAAAGAAACATTTTGAAAATTCAAAGTAGATATTTTCTAGCCGAATGGCATCAAGACCAAAAAAAAAACAAAAAGAAAGAAAGAAACACTCATAATAGGAGGCTTAGAAAGAAAATGTTGCTTTATTATGTCTTGCGTATTGTGGAGTATATGGATATATTAAAAAAAAAAACACACACACACACAGACGCACCGCTGCGTCCTTGCTTAATAATTAATGCAGGAAGGTTCTCAAAAATAGCATTTAAAAAAAAAAAAAAAAAATTCCTTTCTATACATAAAAGCTCTGTAGGTTAGAAAAACGAGCGATGGGTTAAATGGAAGGGGGCCATGCACTGAAATAATATGCTGTAAGGATTTGAGTTGTGTTTAACTTGTGATCTTACCTCAAAACTTATACATAAAATAAAATGTTT
>JAOVYU010000024.1:3607625-3618392 GCA_025674565.1 Synodontis membranacea
TAAAAATCCATAATTAAAAATGATAATAAAAAAGCACACTCTTAATAATAGATATTTAAAAATCCATAATTAAAAATAATTAAAAAAAAAAAAAGCTTCTTTTTTTTTCAACCATCATTTCTCTCGGTATTGATATAAACCGATGATTCTCAGCTAAATAAAGAATAAAAGCAGTTGCACTCAAACAGAATTTTGAAATGGCTCTAAATATTCACCGCAGCATGCAGCCCCGGTGTTCTTGCAGGTTTGCCCGTTTTGCCCGCGCAGCCAAATGAGACGGATCGATTCCGAAGTCTCAGCGTGTTTTAGGGAGCACAAACTTACTGCACTGTGACCAGACAGTTAAAACAAGTCAGTAAAATGTGCCAAACGTCAGCTAATCAAGAGCTAAGCTCACCAATACCGCAGTCGGGTGTGTTTTATAAATAAGGAAACGATGAGCAGTAAGGATTAACCCTTTAATGGCCACACCAAGAAAGAAGCAATGGAAAGATTTCTTTTGCGATTATTTATTTATTTATTTATTTATTTATTTATTTATTTATTTTTTTCTTCTTTTTTTATTAATTTGGGTCAATAATAACCGTTAAATATATTATTTATTTTAATAATAAATTTAACAGTGTTATTGACCCAAATGAATAAAAAAAATATATATTTTGAATAATAAAAAAAAAAAATATTGCGAAAGAAATTTTCGTTGCTTTTTGTATGAAACTCCGAATACAGAGGGATGTTCGAGGTATATATGATGGAAATAGTAATAATAATTATTAATAACTGTAGCTGGATGTAGTTTCAGTCTATATTAATGCGCTTGTCTAATGTTATTGGCTCAAAGCTGGTTCAAAGTTCTTCCATGGTGGACGCTCATATAATTTAATAAAGATGTTATTATATGGGGGGCCGTGATGAAGTTTTCTCTAAGAGCATGTCTCACTGAACGTTTCTCGTCGGAGGTTGTTTGCAGGACGGAGGATTGTCACCTTGCCGCGTTTTTTTTTTTTTCCGTCTTATCCACGTCACTGGATCGAAGGCTTGGTCAAAGAGTGACTGTTTATAGCTGCTATAAGATAAGTGATGATCGGAGTTGGGTTGTTTCACAGACGGGCCACGACGTGGAAATGTAGCCACAAATGGATGAAAAACTCATTTCTAAATTAAATTTCGACAAATTTAAATGTAGGATTAGAAGAGTGACAGGTTTCACATCATGCTGTTATTTGGAACCGCGTTACACCCTACATCGTTGAGAGTTTTCCTATAACAAGTGTTTCATTCCTTACTTAAATAGACGTTTTTTTTTTTTTTTTCCTTCCGTGTGCCCGTTGTCGTCTAGGTTGGAGATGCCCAAAGACGAGGTGGCGAACCACAACTGCATCAAGCACCTGCGCAGTGTCGTGCAGCAGCAGCAGACCAAGATCGCAGACTTGGAGAAAACCGCCGCTGAGCACAAACACCAGCTGGCGGAGCAGGTTAGACCTAAATAAACACCGCTCTTATTTATTAATATTATCAGACCACAGGAACAAAGCCCTGAAGGCTCCGTTATCTCACACACACATAAGATAAGCCCATCACGATCTAATGTTCTACATGACTAAAGTCATGTCCCTGACCCCCGCTGTGGTGAAAAAAACACTCCGTGCTCTTTGTTTTGTTTGGAGCAGAAACGGGACATCCAGCTCCTCAAAGCGTACATGAGGGCGATCCGAAGCGCAAACCCCAACCTGCAGAATCTGGAGGAGAGCATCGAGTATAACGAGATCCTGGAGTGAGTGTCTTCTTTCTGTTCTCTCCTTCTCAGTGCTGAGCTCTGGATCACCGCCACAGCTTACAGAAACGCAGCCGTGTCCAGGACTGCTCTTATACAACACCTTCATTCTAGATAAAGCTGCTGGTCTCTGCGGCAAAAGATTCCGTAAAAGATTTATAATCTGCGTTACACGGGTACATTCGAATCGTCTTAATACGGGTGCGACGATTTGGATCAGTGTATCGATTTAAAAGGCTCCGATTGAAATGAATCGAATCCCGAATGGATCGTTATTGAAAATGTCCCGGTGTGTAAATCGGACTACCTTATGAATCAGAACTGAATCATGCCTGTAATAAATAATCATAACGTATTGTAGCAGGTTTAGAGTTATGGAAATTCGAGTCGAATCATTATTATGAATCTGAATCGCAAATTGAATCATGTGGTTACCGACTCTTGGTGTGAAATATTAAACGGATTTCATAACGACGTGAATCAAAATTGAATCATTTCATGTGGAGGTTTATAACTATAATATAAAAATGTATTATCATAACTCCTGAAGTGACTCGTCAGGATGATGGTTTTTATCAGGAGTGAAGGTGATCGATCAGAAGGACTTTTTATTGATTTGCAGTGATTCTTCCCTCCATGGAAAATCCAGCTCAATAAAGGTCCTTCTGCCACAAGGGGGCAGTATAGAGCAGTAAATCCAGCTACTGATCTAATGACGAGTATTAATAATTCGTCATTAGCAAGCGACTTGTTAGACTGTAATTTAGTCGATTTACAAAAAAAGGCTTTTCACAGAATCGTGCATGAAAACTTGTCGTAAACTTTTAATGCATTTTATTTGTGAGTAGTTTTGCTATCTATCTAGGTCTGTCTACCAAAAAGGTTTTTTTTTTCCCCCTCCTGCTGCGTAAAAATTACAGACTGTTGTCCCGTTTAAATCGGTTTCAGTTTCAGGTTGTAAAATGACAATTTGTACAAATTGTGGAGTTATCCCCCCCCCCCCCCTTTTTTCCTTTAATTTGTCACTCGTACGTATAACCGAATTGCATGATTTTCTCTCCAGGTGGGTGAACTCGCTGCAGCCTGCTCGCGTGACGCGCTGGGGAGGCATGATCTCGACCCCCGACGCCGTCCTGCAGGCCGTCATCAAGCGCTCGCTCATCGACAGCGGATGTCCTCTCTCCATCATCAACGAGCTCATCGAGAACGCCCACGAGCGCAACTGGCCTCAGGGCCTGGCCACGCTGGAGACGCGCCAAATGAACCGCCGCTACTACGAGAACTACGTGGCCAAGCGCATCCCGGGCAAACAAGCCGTAGTAGTGATGGCGTGCGAGAACCAGCACATGGGCGAGGACATGATCCTGGAGCCGGGATTAGTCATGATCTTCGCTCACGGTGTGGAAGAAATCTTATAGTCAGGACTGGACTTTTTGAGTCTGGGGGAAAAAAAAAAAAAAAAAAAAGAGTCAACACACTCTAGTTTTTAGAGCTTTACCTCATCAAGGACGTTTACCAACAACAGGGGAGGAAACCATGTATGAAGGAACAGAATGAACTGCGTATGTGCTGAGGAGGAAAACCTCCAGCCGTCCTGTTGCCTTAAAACAAATTATTAAAAATAAATAAATAAGCAGGAAAAAAAAAAAAAATAAACACCCTGAAATGTAAACCACGAAGAAATGCTGGAGCTTGATCATTGATCACCACTGACTGAATGGACTCGAGTCTCGTTACCACTTTGTCGTTTAACGCTGTCTCATTAACTGTCTTCTTCCGATCCTGTAATATAAATGATCTCATGCGTGCTTTGTAAATACAGAAGATTTATGGAAGAAATATAAAACTCATATTCTATCTATTCTTGGTATCGTAGAATAGCGAAGAAGTTTTTTTTGTTTTGTTTTGTTTGGTTTTTTTTGAGTCTTGAGGATTAACGCGCCAGTATGGAGGCTTGTAAAATCAACTCAGATTGAGGTCAGCTCGTACATTTTATATATATATATATATATATACATATATATATATACGCATTATATACATTAAGCATCTTAAACGTATATAATGAGAATATTTCGTGCGTGCGCTTTTATGTCCGTGTTGGCTTCAGCTGCATCAGCCGATCCCGATGAAGGCTGCGAGTCGACGGGGGTCGGAAAAATGAGCCTGTACGGCACAGACCTCGGAAAGAAGGAACGTAATATCTCTGACATCTGCTAAACTGCTGGCACTTAAGCGCGAGGAAAGAGCTGGAAGAGAAACCCGAGAGCTCCGTGTGGGCTGTAATTGTTCATCGCCTCTGAACCCGAGCGCGGTTTCGACTTCACAGGCGAGGTTTCTGATTTATTCCTAGTTAAAAGCGATTTGAAGAGCTGCGTCACGTCCGCTTCTCGCACGTCCCGATCCTCACGACCTGTTTTGTTTTTTGTTTTTTTGTTTTTTTTTCAACGTATCCAGCTCACTAGAATTTTCCTGACACCCGAAGGTTTCTATCAGAAAATATCACATTACTGAATAATCGAGGGATGATTGTTGAATTTGAGGACGCTGTTCCTGTTTAAAAAGAAAAAGAAAAAAAGATGACTGAAATAATCGAGGTCTCGGACAGGAAAGACGAGCCGCATTTTTACTGTCTAAGCAGATCAGATCGTGCCACGTGCCCACGCTTTACCGTTGCGCGATTCCTGCCACTCGTCCGTCTATCTTTGAATCAATGCCACTTAGTGTTTTTGCTTCTTTGCGTTTTGTGTAATTGTTCACTGTGTTAAGAAATGGTAATGAATTTGAGAATTTATTTTGCATATATATATATATATATATTTTTTTTTTTCCGTCTTGGTATTTTTTCTTTTTTCTTTTTTTTTTTTGCTGTACATAGTTGATTTTTAAACGAAGTTCTGGTGTAACTCTCGTGCTGCAGTCGTCTTTTTGTTCAGGCCACCAAAGTGTTTTGTGAGTTTTGCTTCATTGTGCTTTTTTTTTTTTTTTTTTTTTTTCCTTGTGCAAAGAAAACATGAACCCTCTCATATCCCGAAGGTGTATGTCGTCTCGTTCATTCTTATTGAGGCTCGGATGTCAGGCGCGTCGTTCACAGAGAGTCAAGCCCGCCGCATCGAGAGAATTTGATTTCGAACGAATCGTGGCTAATTTTTAACACGGCTCGACACGATAAAGAAAACCTCTGAAGCGGAGTACTTTTACGTTAACGAAACGAAACATTTCGATACAAGAGATCTACATGGATGTACATGGCTGCAAATAACACAGGAAAAGAAAAAGTTAGATCTGATCAATATTCAGTGTCGCCACTGTTTGCTTTAAAATTTTTATCTTTTTTTTTTTTTTTTATTCAATTGACTTGTTTAGAAGATCAAATCAATTAAGCAAAAGCTTCCATGGTTCATACACTTGCTCTGAATCTCAGTAATAATAATAATAATATTAATAAGCTTTATTAAAATCCAACATTAAAAATGTCGAATAAAAAGATGGAAAATAAAAAATGTAACAGAAAAATAAATAAACTATAAAGTCGCCATAAATTAAACGAAAGATAATCCCGCACATCCTACGTCATGAATTTGCTTCTGAAACGTTTCTATTAATATTTTTCTGCAACGTTTCATTTTGAAAAGTTTTTTTGAACATTTAAAATTTGCTCTTTTCTGCTCACAAGTTAGTGCAGAAAATAAACATTTTACAACATAAAATGGATTCAATAATTAATTGGTGCGTGAGGCTTTTTCCCAATACTCTGCATTTGCGGTACTTTTCACCCCCCCCCCCCCCCCCCCCCCCCCCAAAAAATATTTTTCTATTTAAGACAGTACTTTAAAATATCCTTAGCGTTAGCAAACAAAACAAAACACCTACATATTTACACACGCAGCGGTTTATATTTATACACTACAATTTTTAAATATGCAAATTAGAAGCGTGTAGTGGTAAACGGATTGGCTGCTCTGTTTTATGATGCAATAACTTGGTCACATGACCGACGCTTATTCTGCTTTTTCGGCGAGGTTTTCAGGATCCTCCCTTCTTCACACTTTCACACACTCCGTATGCTCCTTACCTAGACAGGATTTGAGCGCAGACTTCTATCAAGTTACAAAAAAAAAAACAAAAAAAAAACAAAAGAGTCAATAACGATCTGAATCGACTATACTGTGAATTCTACATCTTGACTAATCAAGAATCTTCATGTATAATCGTACTATACATATTTCATATCCATATATATATATATTCTGTATTTCCACCATTTGGCCTGTCTCATATCCATAACCGTGTGTGAAAGTTTGACATTTTGGTAGCACCCTGGTCATCTTCTACCCTAAAGCATGGTTTGTGTACATGATGGAAAAGAAGGAGTGTGTGTATAGCTGTGACGTGATGTGTCGTGAGACTGATGCGTTGTGTTACTGCGGGGTTTTACAGGCCGATGTTCATGTCTCGTCCTGTTAAAGCCCATCTGTTCAGTTTCTTTCGGTCTCTTTTTTTTTTTTTTTTTTTTTTTTTGCAGCGTGGTGTCTTTTACGGATGTGGCGCTGTTTACCTCTGTCGCTCTTTCCGTGTTGTGTGGTTTTGGTTTTTTTTAAATTTGTTTTTCTTTTGACGATATTAATTAAAGATATTTATTTCCAAACATGATCCGAGTCTCTCTCGCTGATCTCATCACTACAGTGTGTTTATCCTCTCTCTCTCTCTCTCTCTCTCTCTCTCTCTCTCTCTCTCTCTCTCTCTCTCGGTATTGTGGTTTATGGTTTAGCTGTGGTTTTAATGATTTTTGACCTGGAGATATGAAAGAAAAACTATTTAGTGGGGGAGCTTTTTGTGTTTGTTGATGAATCTGGTCAAGAAAAAAGCAATTCACTGAAGGGGACAGGATGCGGGACGTCAAACGTGCACGTGTGCTTCGGCACTTAAAGGTCCGCTGTGTAGGAATCTAGGGGGATCTTTTAGCAGAGGTGTTTTCATTAGTGTATAATTACCTGCAGCTACAAATCATTTTTCGTTTTCGTATGTTTAGAATGAGCCCTTTATATCTATGCAGAGAGTGGGTCCTCTTTTAGCGAGCCGCCATGTTGCGCCGGATAGACCTCGAGACAGCGCCGTCCGTATTTGGCATTTTCACAAACGTCAGTGTGAATCTGGAAAGAAACAATGGGGGGAAAAAAACAACAAAGGAAGACGAGACAAAAGAGGAATCGGTGTTTGCTGGTGCTGGCTCACAAGTTTGAGAACCCAGATTTTGGAAAAAGGGAATGTCGGTGTTTGGAAGTACGTTACGGGGGACATGACAGATAAATGTAGTTTCTAATATGCGCTTGGAAACGGAGGAGTAAAGGAGGAGATTCAGCTTCTCCACAACCCTGATGAATAAACAATTTAGATAACGGATGGATGGATGGATGGATGGATGAAAACAAAATGGAGGAGGTGGTTACTTAAGTCAAAAGAAAATAGAGGAGCTGTTTATAAGTAATTATAATAATAATAATAATGTGAAAAATAGCTGTCTTGTTCAATGATATACCGTTTTAGCGTATTTTTTTCCCTCTCTGATATCTAGAATTTTCTTGTACAAAAACTTAAACAATAAATTGGCCAGCATTTGAACAATTGCAGTACCGTCCACTAGGGGCGATCAACTCTACCAGGTGCCCGATGTTGATCACAATATATAGGATTGTGTAGTAAAAAAAAAAAAAAAAAACCTAAATAAATAATTGTTTAATAAAGCATTTGATTTCATTTATTTTCATATTTCTGAAATAAACTCATAAGAAATCATTAACTAAAAAAAAAGATACATTTTGAATGTAAATAAAAATTGAAACCTTAGCTGCTCCAGTCAGTTTGTAATTATTTATAAAAAAAAAAATGGATTGAATAAAAAGAAACCACGCAATCCGCAGGATCTCAGAAAAGCGTACTGTGACGTAACTGCTTGCACTATGGTTATAATAATAATAATACACAGATGACTCATTATTAGAAGGTCTGTTTTTTTCCCCCGACTTGTTTTTCAGATTGTTTTTCAAAGTTCTGAATGATCTGATTGCCAGCACACATGGGACAGATCATGTGATCCTTCAAATCTATCCAAAGACAGCAAAACCTAAAACGTTACTTTTGAATAATACAGCCAGTGACAAATCAAAGGGGGAAAAAACAACCCCAACATTGTCAGAAAGGTGTCAGTGCCCCTTATCGTGGTATTGTGTCTTAGGAACTGTACTGGAGTGATGAAGAAGGATTCTTTCAAAAGGATTTTCCCTCACATGGTGCTTGGATGATGATGGGCATCAACACATTGCTCCAAAATCTCAGTGTTGTTCAACGTGTTCGAGGTCTGGTGCATGTGAAGGCCATAGCATATGATTTATGTCATTTTCATTCCCATTATTGGGCCCCCATGGATGTGGGCGGGGTCATCCTGGAAGAGACCACGCCCACCAGGAAAGAAATGTTACTGATTTCCAGTAACTTTGTGTCTCGTCTGTATATAATAACCACATGAAATACTAATTATTATTATTACTATTGTTATTATTATGATTATGATTATGATTATTATTATTATTAATTATTAATGTCCATAGAGACAGAGTTGCGTGTTTAAACCACTCGGGTCTAATTTGGCATCCTGGTGCCCCCCTGTACTGTGACGAGAAATCATTTACTAAAAACTTTTTTTTTTTTTTTTAATATTAAAACATGTTTTTATGTCTCAGGAGTAAAATTTGGTGAGAGGGTTAACTGAAAACAGAGACCTGGGAGCGCTTACATACACACGTAAGCTATTCAGATTTCTCACTCTATTCACTGTTATTCTGTTTCATCACACACACACACACACACGCACACAAACAAATCTAATCCTCTTGTTGAGCATTTGCTTGCACTCCACTGGAGTGAGTTGTTTTAATCCTGCCTTTTGTTGGCTCATTGTTTATTGGAAGGCTATTCGTCGGTATGTGTGTGTGTGTGTGTGTGTGTGTGTGTGTGTGTGTGTCAGTGAAATTTCTATACACACCCACGCACTGTAATTGTTATATCATTGTGGTTCTGTCAGAAAAAACGGCTCTCCACATATTTTTCATTTCCATTTTTAATATTGTGTGTTATATTCTATGTCTATTTTAATATTTTTAATATTAGTAATATTGTAATACGGTATCAGATTATCATAATAATTTTATTACATTTATTGTTTATTTTAATATTATACATATTATTGTACTGTTGGACTTTTCTATACTCCCGAAATGTTTAAAAATTCTTTTTGAATTCTTTTTTTTATGATTTTATTATTATTATAATTTTTTGTTTCTAATAATAAAATTAATTATCGTTGTGTTGATTATATTTTTATAATACTTTAGCTTTTTGAGTAAATGCGTTTAATATGAAGTCTTAATCAGTAAAAAAAAATTTGTTTTTATTTTCTGGAAAAAAATATTACAAAATATTTTCATTTAAATATTGATTTTTCATTCATTTATTCATGTTCACTAAGTGCTTTATGCTTTAGGCCGGTGGTGGATCTGTGTATCCCAGAAAGACTGGGTGTGACGAAGGAATACATCCAGGCCATCACAGTGCACCGCACACACACACACACACACACACACACACTTCAGGGCAGTTTAGAGTCAGCAATCCAGCTACTGGAAATTGGAAACTCCTCTATTTATTTCTTTTCCCATGATAGTGAAATGACACTGTAATGTGCTTAAGGTGGAGATCCATCTGTCACTGTGTACACACACACACACACACACACACCCTTGGCTCTCTTTCTGTCTCTCTTTCTGTTTCTCTTTCTGTCTCTCTTTCGCTCATATATTCTGCCTCTCTCCCCTTGTGCCTCTCTTTCTTTCTTTCTTTCTTTCTGTCTGTCTCTTTCTCTCTATTTCTGATTCTATCTATCAAGGTGAAAGGATTCTGTAATGCTACAGCACACAAAGACATACAAAGGGCGTACAATTGTGTGTTCAATGTTGTGGAGAAGAACCGCATGTGGGTGTGTTGGTCAGGGGTGCACATACTTTTGGTCATATAGTGTATAGATATTTGTATCATCCAAAGCTTTGATACAGACTTTGAGAAAACAAACAACCAGAGAAATATTTAAAAAAATACTATCCGTCTGCCTGTCTCTCTTTGTGTCTCTATCTCTCTCCCTCACTCGTTCTTGGTATCTCTCTCACTATCTGTATCTCTCTCTCTCTCTCCCCCTTTTTCCCTGTGTCTCCCTCTCTCCCTGTTTGTCTCTCTCTGTCTCAGTCTATCTTTGTATCTCTCTCTCCATCTCACTCTTTCTGTGTGTGTCTCTCTCTCTCTCTCCCTGTGTATCTCCCTCTCTCCCTGTGTGTCTCTCTCTGTCTCAGTCTCACTTTCTCTCCCTGTGTGTGTCTCTCTCCCTGTGTCTCTCTCTCTGTCTCAGTCTCTCTCCCTGTGTCTCTCTCTCTGTCTCAGTCTCTCTCTTTCTCCCTCTGTGTCTCCCTCTCTCCCTGTGTGTCTCTCTCTCTGTCTCAGTCTCTCTCCCTGTGTCTCTCTCTCTGTCTCAGTCTCTCTCTCTCTCCCTCTGTGTCTCCCTCTCTCCCTGTGTGTGTCTCTCTCTCTGTCTGTGTCTCTCTCTGTCTCAGTCTCTCTGTCTCTCTCACCCTCTCTCCCTGTGTGTCTCCCTCTCTCCCTGTGTGTCTCTCTCTGTCTCAGTCTCAGTCTCTCTCTCTCTCTCTCTCTCTCTCTCCCAGTGTGTCTCTCTCCCTCTGTCTGTGTCTGTCTCCCTCTCTCTCTGTTTGTCTCTCTCTGTCTCCCTCCCTCCCTCTCTCCCTGTTTGTCTCTCTGTCTCTCTCTCCCTGTGAGTCTCTCTCTCTCTCTCTCTCTCTCTCTCTCTCTCTCTCTCTCCCAGTGTGTCTCTCTCCCTCTGTCTGTGTCTGTCTCCCTCCCTCCCTGTTTGTCTCTCTGTCTCAGTCTCTCTC
>JAOVYU010000024.1:3654741-3672839 GCA_025674565.1 Synodontis membranacea
TTTTTTTTTTTAAAGAGACTTGACGTTCATAGTGAAGGAAAGTGGAAGTGCTGGAAGATGTTTTTTTTTTTTTGTAACCTAGCAACAATTTCAAGAAGTGCTTGAGAAGACGATGTGGTCTATCAGCACGGAAAACGCCTCTGGAAGACGCCGAAACTTAAAAGCCTTAAACGCTACATTTAAACTTGCATTGAATATTAATTGCTTATAATTTGTTTTGTTTTGTTTGTTTTTTTGCAGGATGCCTCAATCGCTCACCGGTTTCATACCATGCGTGAGAAACATCCGCAGAAATTCAACAGCAGGTGGGAACTTGTTATAATTCTGCTCGAATACCTTTCATATTCATTATAATATTACTGTATAATGATCATTTGTGTTGATTCTGATTGGTCAGAAAGTGCGGTCGGTTCGTAATAACGTAACGTTCCGATGCGTGATCGTTTCTATGGCGACGCCTAGTGGACAGAGATGATCTCGTGACACGTCCGGAGTCTGAAAGTGCTCGCCGCAGCTTAACTTTCTTATTTTAATGAATCAAATCATCAGGCATGATCACGTAACATGTCCCAGATGTGTGTTTCGCGTCGTGACACGAAAACGAACCATTCCGCTGTTCATCGTTCATTTGTTGGTTTATTCATACGCTGGTCGCGCAGTGAGGCTGAGGTTTCGGCGACTGAACTATTGAAATCTACAAAACGAAGATATTAAACTCACCAAAAAATGTCACGTTTAGCCTACTCTTTAACATCCCAGGGGATAAGGAATTAACGTCTGGGACAGTCGCAGCAATCATGAGGTTTAAACTCATTTTCAGTTTAGTGTTAGAATCAGAATCAGCTTCATTGGCCAAGTGTGTGTACATATATACACAAAGGATTTGGACTCCGTTTTTTTCCATCGTTCTCTACATACTTAAGACAGGGATAAACAAAAAGCACAACAAAAACAAGCATGCTATAGTGCAATGGTGCAGAGAGCAAAGATGCTAGTATAAATGTGAAATTTATAATTGTTTTTCAGAGTTCAAGGATGCTGGAATAAATAGTGAATAAATATTTAATGGATAAATGGTTACTATTATAGACTTGATGGAATGTACATCAAGTCATATATGCAGCGTGCTCGGGTTCAGTTGTAGGTTCAGTGGATGTTTGGTGTTAACAGCTTTACTGCACAGTACTTGTCTCTGACATTGTGCGAGTGATTAAGTGTTCATCAGAGTGACGACCCGAGGAAAGAAACTGTGCATATGTCTGGTAGATTGAATGTTCCGCACCCTGGTGCAGCACGACGCACGAACACACGAGCGCACTGAATGTTGCCCGAGTGTGAACTGAATGACGTTACTTCTCAGCGTGTGTTAACGGCTCCTGTTCGTATGCTAACGTCTCTGTTTGAATCCAGAATGAAGAACAAGCTCTGGTACTTTGAGTTTGCCACCTCGGAGACGATCTCAGCGTCCTGTAAAAAACTCAAGGAGTGCCTCACCATAGAGGTGAGAGAGAGAGAGAGAGAGATCAGCTATAAAACATTACAGAAATGCAATTCTTCAACACTAAATACCTCTTTAATCAAGATTTATTTCAGCAGTTATCAAAAAATACTTTAAGTATGTACATTAACGTTAAGGTTAGTTAACCAGTTCTGTTCTGGTGTAGTGTTGTGGCATCCAGCTGGACCTCAGTAACCTCTCCCTGGAAGGCATCGCTGTCCTCAACATTCCCAGCATGCACGGCGGATCTAACCTGTGGGGCGAAGCCAAAAAGAGCGACCGCGTGACCCAGGATTTGCCCGAGGCTATTGTAGACCCTGAAGTCCTGAAAGTCAGCCCTCAAGGTAGGATTGGTTCAAGGACTGGGAATCATCAGTGTTTCCACTCAGACTGAGTGTAGACACAGAGACGGACGCGTGAAATTACTCTCACTCTGATAGATTTTCTTTTTTAATTTATATAGACAGTTTAAAATCAGAGCCACGTTCCTGCCAAGACAGCAAGACTGTAAGCTCCTGTTAGCTGAGTAAGGGAAGAAATACTCGCGGGTCTGCTGTTATGGGAAAATAATCAGCAGCGGGGTGGCGTGATGTTGCCTGATATGAAGCGGGATGACACATTTTTTACTTACTAAAGAGCGACACATTGTACTTTCTCTCCATTTATAGTTATGTTTAATGTTGTTGAACATGTGTAAAAGTTAGTTCCGGTTATCACTTACATTACGTTCCCTCACTAGTCCAGCCTTTATTTATTTATTTATTTTATTTTATTTTTTAATTTATAAGACAAAAAAAAAATGCACCTTGGCATGGTAGAGCAGAACCG
The DNA here is from genome assembly GCA_025674565.1 of Synodontis membranacea. Classification (NCBI taxonomy): domain Eukaryota; kingdom Metazoa; phylum Chordata; class Actinopteri; order Siluriformes; family Mochokidae; genus Synodontis; species Synodontis membranacea. The sequence goes on from JAOVYU010000024.1 coordinate 3,657,068, forward strand.
CAAAGCCTTTCCGGTTTCGGAGAACGTACTGACACTGGAGACTCCTTCCCACAAAGATAAATAAATGTCTATTAACACATGGTTTGTGATGTGTTTACGTCTGTCATGCATGTCCTGGTGCGAGTTCTTACAGTAATGTGTACTTCATCGTGCAGCTGTAACTGTCGGAGCTGCTGGTATAGAGAATTAATCGACGGTTCCTAAAATGAAACAGCGCTGCGATGTAACAAAAACATTCCCCTGATACAGTCGCTTTTATATTTCGGTTAATTTGTGCTTTAAAAAATAACGGAGAAAAAAAACTAAGAGTGAGAATAAAGTGAGTCGCGTATGCTTTTTAGAATTTTATGACTTCAGTTTGTTATCCAAGTACCACATGGAACTAAATTTGTACTAGGAAAAAAAAAAATCTTTTTGATTTGCTCCATTGGGTTGCGCCATTCCTATTAGCCTGTTTTTGACTTTGAGTCGCGTTCTACGGGCTGCCGGAGACGTCTGGATGCATGGGCATTTTTCCTCATGTGAAATTTAAGAAGAGATCATCTCTGAACGTAACATCAGTTTTGCATTAAGACATGTTCGGCATTCTTGTATTCAGAGCATACACAAGTGGCCTGAAGTCCAGTGCCGTCAATTTGAGCGTTTATTGTAACATCTGTATTTAAATCAGTGATGGCCTCTGGATCCAGACTTTGGGACTCTGTGTTTATCTGTTGTTTCCATTATCACAGAAGAGCTCAGTTCTGTTCTGATGAGGCTGTTCTAATAACCTTCTCAGGTCTGACGGATTATTTATTTATTTATTTATTTATTTATTGACTTTTTTTTAAACCAGGAAGTCCCATGAGATTAAAATCTCTTTTCCAAAACCTGGAAACCTGGAAAAGAAATCACACCATTATGAAGTTACATAAGTGTTGAAATCAGACGTAACGAAAACAGAACCTGCAGATGCATGATACAAAGCCCAGCTTTTCCAGGAACAGCATTTGTACTCTTCAATTCAATTCAATTCAATTTTATTTGTATAGTGCTTTTAACAATGGACATTGTCTCAAAGCAGCTTTACAGGAATACAATATAGAAATTCTGATTATAAATTTATGAATCTATATATATATATCTTCTAATGAGCAAGCTTGTGGCGACTGTGGCAAGGAAAAACTCCCTGAGATGACAAGAGGAAGAAACCTTGAGAGGAACCAGACTCAAAAGGGAACCTGTCCTCATTTGGGAGACACCGGATAGTGCGGATACAAATAAGATGACCGTGTAACTGTGTGCATGGTCCAAAAAAAAACTGCATTGTGTAGAACATAATTCACTCTAGCCTTCAGTTATACAGGTTTTTTTTTTTTTTATCAACACGTTAAACTTTCCCAAAGGGACAAAATGATTACGCTGTAGTGTGTCCTGCAAGTTCCATGACCGGATTGAATAAATCCTGGGTACCTTCTAGAGTAGCCATCTATGAGCGAAAATGATAGAAAATCAATTATACACATAAGAAGTGAGTTTACCTAGTGTATGGCTTTATAAAATAAAATGTACCAAGTCATCCTTAGGCTTAATGTAGGCCGGGAAACCAGACCCTAAAGTACACGATGATGTGTACAGGACAATGAATTAGATCTAAAACGAACAGAACCGTTTATACACTGATCATGATTAGTTCATCTGACTTGAATGCCGTTTTATCTTGGATCTGTGAAGCGATATACACTACCGGTCAAAAGTTTTAGAACACCCCAGATTTTTTAGTACAAACATTGCTATAGATTTTTATTTGATGACTTCTGTAGCATCGAGTCAGGAACAAAAACTTCCGAATATATGTTTTCCAGCACATACTTAAATGTTACCGAAAAATGTTTGTATGTCATTAAAGTTTTAAACTATGACGTTAAAAAACCACACACACATTGTACCTGGGACCAGTATTTTTTAAAGAAAAGGGTTGTCGCATCCAGTACTGACACGTTTTATGTTTTACTGTAATGTACAAACATGTAATTTCATTAAAACTATAGCAGTCAAAGGTACAATTTGTTTTATGATGAAAATTGCTGGTAAGATTTATTGGGCATGTTCAGCGAGATCTCATTCTTTCAAGTTCTTATTTTAACAGCAAAACCCAGGAGCCTTTAGTGCCGCTAGTGTGTGTGTGTGTGTGTGTGTGTATAAAAGGTCTGTTCTCCATCTTGGCTGTAGAAATTGAGTCCCAGAAAGGAATGATTTAGTGGCGTATCTAGATGATCAGATAACATGCTCAATAATCTTTATGTGCCTTTAGACATAAGTGATAAGCGTGTGGAGGTGGTGGGACTGGAGGGAGCGATGGAGATGGGACAAATCTATACAGGCCTCAAGAGTGCTGTCCGGCTCGCCAAGACGTCCCAGATCACTATCAGGTCAGACATCAAGTACACACACACACACACACACCCACACCCACACATGCCTACGATACAGCCCAGTAATGCGGCTACAGTATTATCAGTATTATAATACAGTATTATCGAACGCCGATAACGCGTCTTTTTCAAATCCACTGTCTAGACTGGATGAAGTTTTTCATGTTGCAGTTGAATACATTAAAATATCAAAATATAGACGAGTCTGTATGCATAGAGAGTGCATACATATGTACAGTACAGAAATAACTGCAGTATTTCAGATATCTTGAATGCAAATGCACAAAATCTGCTTCGGATAAACTGTGCAAAATATAAGCAGCATGATGCGTGATGCTAAAGCGGGTTCTGTATTGATTCAGCACCATAAAGTCGATGAAACAAACCCATTCTGAGAGCAGTGATAAAACTGAAAACACTGCCATGGGACTGATATCTGACTCGGTGGATCTCACTGTGATGCGGTTCTATTTTAATTCCACAATCTACTGCTTTTATGTACTGTAGTATACAAGCATGATGTTCAAGAAGGCGTGCTTTATGTTTGCGTTGCGTTGAGACATGCCGCGACATGCCCAGGACATCGACACGCCGCAGGTTTGTCCAGCTCGAGCCCTCCTTCATCTGCACACGGTAATTAGTGGATAGTTCTCACGTAAGGTGGCGCTGTTGTATTGTCATGCGCAGGACTTGATTAAGAGTCTCATAGCACCGAGGACTTACAGCAAGGAGAGAGAAAAAAAAAAATCTCTTCGAATCACAGCACAGATTTGTCTGACTCATTTGTTTCTTCATGTGGAACCGGGACCGTTTTTAATCCTGAAGTTTTTACACACAAAACTGCAAGAAAAAAACCCAGCTACAGTAAAACACTGATTTAGATTGATAAATAAATGTATTATTATTATTATTGGGTGGTGCATAATTTCATGGCCTTTATGAACACATTTGATTCATGATTGTCTGAAATAATGAAATGAATTCATCTATGCAATTTCATATGTCCTCGACTTTTTTGAAACAGAGAGCATGTGTGTTGCAGCGATGGTGCTGTGTTCGGTGACTACGCTGGATGCAGTAAACTTCCCATCCAAGTCTTAATCTCGTGTCTTTCCAACCTGTGGCCTTGTGTTTTTCTTCTGTGAATGGCCACTGGATGATCATAATTCATTGATTTTTTTTTCACTTAATCTGATCAATTGATCAGTGTAACGTTCAGCTTTTGATGGTCTCTCCAGGACGGAGCAGCTCGTAATAAAGGTGTAATGCACCTGGAATGCCGTTGAGTGACGTTTCTCTCTGAAAGTGCATGTGGAACCACCTACCAACTTTCAGAATCTTTCCCATTGCCTTCAGACGCCTCCGAACAGTAGAATGATCCGTGTTCAAACGTCTCGAGTCCATCGTGTCGCATCTTCATCCAACAGTTTCTGCAGCTCCTCGTCTTCTGTTTCCTTTGGTCTACAACTTCTTGGCTTATCATCGAGCTCCAGTTCACCTTTTTAGAAACGGTGAACCAGTTCTTGACCTTAAAAATGCCGATTGTGACGTTGCTCTAAACTTTTCACGCTTCTTCTCGTGCTCCTGTTGACGTCTTCCACTATTGGATAAGAAAAGAAGACAATGATTATAAATCACATAATGATATAAATGATTAGAAGTCTTGCTGGGCTCCATGCTTGACCGATAAACTGCGTAAAACGTGCCATTACGAGGAATTTTGATACTTATCCTGTTACTGTAGATTATTGATTGTATTTGTATTAAACCTTATTGGATTCAAGATGTTATTTCTACTTGTACATGACCGACCAATTTACTTTTAACTACTGTAGCTAAAAATGATCGATACCTGATATAAAACGATAATACTGTATAAGTGTAGAAGTATAATTTACCATTAATTCATCTTATAAGACGCATAAATAAAATCCTGGATTGAGGTCACATGAAAAATGAGTAAATAAATAAATGAATGAATGAATACTGCTGTACCCATGCTGTTCACTGTCAGTTCAATTACTATTATTATTATTATGATCATTTTTTTTATAATTGCTTGTATTGTTTGGTAACAGGACAAAGAAGGCCCTGCCCATGCAGATCGACGGAGAGCCGTGGATGCAGCCGCCGTGTACTGTAAGTCTGCCTTAGCTTTTAACCGCTAATTACACTTTGTAATGTCTTCCATGATCGACCATAAACCAAAGCACAGTGAATGTGACTGTGTTCTGTACTTAAGTACCCTTTTAGAGGGATTTGTACGGTACTTGGCCCTGAGGGTATTGAAATATTAATGTAATACTCTCAATTACATCTCCACGACTCACGCTTTTTAAGCTTTACATCCTTTTACGTCAGTCGTCCGAGTATATACCGCGACTGTGCAGAAGAAATGCTGAAAAAGAACGACATGAACCTTTTTCTGCTTAAAGGAAAAATACTACAACATGCATAAAGTGATTAACTAAACTAAGTCAATATTTGGTGGGGTTTTTTTTTTCTTAAATACTCATCCCAGGTACAGTTTGTGCAGTTTTATAAGGAAATCAGCAGGTGTATTGTCCCGAGCGTCTTGGAGATTCAGCTATGGTTCTTCTGGAGACTTGGTCACACTTGCTTCTTCTTCTTTTTTTTTTTTTTTTTTGCAGCCAACCCAGGAGCCTTCATTATGCTATTTTATCTGAAAAGTGCTCTCTTAAGTAACATGTTTGCTTTCTTCACTGACATGCAAACATTTTTCCAAACAGATGTGATTTTTTTCTCTAAAAGTAAGGTTTGGTGATCTGAACTATCTTGTATGGAACCAGTAATGCAGAATTCATAAAACTGTGTCGTAAAGTTTTGTGTCGTATTATAAACGTAACGAGAGAGGGGGGAAAAAAGGAGACTTTATTGAACTGCTAGAATGTGAGTATAAATGGATAAGCACGGTCATTCTTTAATAAATCGATCATATTGAATTGTAAATGTGGGTAAATTGTGGTTAAAGTGGACCTGCCGTACAGATTTGGATGATTTTTATATTATTCCGTTGAGATCCCGTTGGAAAGTTCCTGAGGTTTTTCATGAAACAAATTTCCTTTTTTTTTTTTTTTTTAATGCCACAACAAAACAGGCGGAATGTGCCGCTATAGCAAGGCGACGACATCGTCTTAGCTGGTGGGAGCTGTAACTCTGCTTTACGTCGGGTCAAGTCGCACCTCTCTGATGTTGATTATTTTAATGTAACAGTATGCACCCTAGTATCTTATTCCTTATTTCAGACAAGAGGTTCATAGCGGTCGTATCGATCTGGCTATTCACACTTTCACAACCTCATATCGTTTCTCACTTTAACAGGTTCCGGTATGTGCAGACAGTGCGCCGTACCAGATCCGTGTTGTGACAAGTCATTTCTTTCTTTTTTTTTTTTCCCCCTCTCCACAGATTAATATCACACACAAGAACCAGGCCTGCATGCTGATGGCTCCTCAGGCCAAATCCTCCGGCTTCTTCAACCTGAAGTAGTGTCTGCGGCCATGCCTACGCCTGCATCTGCACCTGCGCCTGCATCTGCATCAGCAACCTGACGTGTTTATATGGTCCATATATATGCTATAAATATATATGTATGGATGCTGAAACCAATGTGGCCAAACTGTGTGTGTGTGTGTGTGTGTGTGTGTGTGTGTGTGTGGGTGATGCTTCATTTCATATTTTTGAATCTTCCTATGATCTAAGGAGATGATCTCCTTTTCAACCTCTCACTTACCTTAAGTGGTGCATCAAGAATGCAGTGTTAGTTTTACTCGATCCCCGTCGTGCCATTACTGTCCTTCACAGTAGCGAGAGGCTTCAGATCGCAGCAACGATACACACGGCAAGAACCAGCGCTTTCGTTTCCATCAACTTAAATCTTCTGCATCTTTAGTAAATACTAATCACGAATAGCATCAAGGTTATAAACCGGCTGTGTTGGGTTAGGCGTCCTGGTCTAGAGCGGATATCCGAGCGTGCGAAGATTGCCAAACGCAGCCTGCAATTGAGTTCACACCTGAAATGTGGTGTAATCTTTAGATAACATGTTAATGATTTTACAGGAATGATTTCACAGTTTGCCTGGTTATGTTGATGTTAGCACGAGATGCTTTATTCAGTTTCTTCAAACTGACCTATACTATTTAGTACCTTTAAACAGCTTGGAGTTTTATTCTTAAGTTTATAACTTAACTGTGTTCATAATTAAATCAGTAGATATTATGCACACACAAAACAAAGACACAAATGCTTATAAAAGTAGATTGTGATAAGTCGCGTGCTTTTTAAGAGCTGGCGTCATCCCGTCACTTTCCCTAGCTTGTTTCCTGAGAATGTAGAGCTTTCAGATCGCTGCCTGTAAAAATGACTGAATAAACGCAACAAAATGTTTAATGAAAGCCTCACTCGCTTTTTTTTTTATTATTTTAATGACTTTTTGAGCCAAGTGAAATAGATTAATCATTGACTCCTTGAAGTATTTTTAAGTGCATTTCATTTCTTGCACACTAGATGGCACTGTTTCCATTTCAGAATCAGAATTCATTTATTTCTGTATGTTTTTGTGCTTTGTAGAGGAAAGCTTATGGGGTTGTCTGATCTGTCTACTAATATAAAATAACTGCTGGAGAACTGTAACATAAATTCCTTTCAAATAATATACTTAATACTTAATTTGTACTTAACATAGGAAATAAAAAAAAGACTTTAAATTCATGTTAGTGTCTTGAAATAAATGTAGGAGTAGTTTTGAAGCTGTACATTTATCTATAATATCTTTATTTATATAAAACTTGTTTTGTTTTTTGTTTTTTTTGGAATTTTGGGACCAAAATTTCTAAGATTAGATAAAAAAAGGTCTAAGGTGGTTAAAGGTCCACTATGTAGGATTCAGTTGATTGGAACACACTGAATGCCCCTTCCTTACCCCCTCCCTTTCCAAGCGTTTATTAAAACATCTGGTGGCCATCAGGTGCCTTGTAGTGTAGTGTACTTCCAATTCAATACAATAAATGCGAAACGCACAAGGCGCTCTCTAAAGGTTTGTCCCTTCTATGCTTCTGTAGCGCTGCCACATGGCGGCTCCGTGTAAGCGGACCCGCTCTCTGTGTAGACATCAAGGGCTCGTTCTAAATGTTTTCGAAAACACGCTGATTTTTTTTTTTTATTTAACAGGTCATTATATTTTACCGGAAAACATACTTATCGAATACCATATTTCCATTTCCGCTAACAGATCCCGATAAAACAGACATCAGTTACCTTTAAAAACAACCCGCAATCGTGAGCAACATGTACAGTATAGCCTAAGGATTTCAAGAAGATGAACCTGAAAATATTTCAATCTTTTGTTTTTAAGATTTTATTTTATTATTATTTTTTTTTGACTAACGATGACAATTATTAGTACTTACGTACTATAACGATCGTCGCTATTTAGACGAAATGTAAGATTCCTTTTTTTTTCTTTCCAGACATTCATATAAAACCTGTATGTATAACCTATTGAGCAATATTAGTATCAGATAATCATAAATAAAATAAAAGTATTAATTTAGCCTAAGATTAATATTACTACAGCAAAAAAAACTATAATATCATATCCGAGATATAATAGCCTAGCCAATAAAATCTTCTTCTTCTTTTCTTTTCCTTCCTTGTCATTGCACCAACGTATCTTTTGTCTGTTTGAAATGTAACACTTTGTATCGTTTCTGGCTGCGCGGAACAGTTCAAACGAAAAAAAAAAGAAGAAGAAGAAGAAGAAGGAAGAAAGAAAAGAAAACAAAAACACGACTGTTGAGCTCGCCGGCCAATCAGATCTCTCGCAGTCGCTCAGACCCCGCCCCTGCGTGCGACTCATTTGCATATCCGCCCCGCCCCCTCCGCTCCGCTCCAGTAATGACTTTTCTGTCGCGTGTTCATAGTTACGTGAGTCAGCGCGCGCTTTCACTGCAGTATTATTAAGCACTCGATAAAGTTCTCTGGACCGCGTCGGATCATGAAGAACATGACTTTCCGACGTGTAAAGGACAGCGGGACAGGCAGCGGGGATATTTACTTTTCATCCTCTAAATCGGATAGTTGTAGAACCGTGGATTTACCCTCGGGCTCATCGGACGTTTACAATTATAAAACCCTGGCGTACTCTGGAGGGACGCTGCCGAGGAACTTCAAGAAGGTAACAGAGAGGGAGGGGTGCTTTAATTTTATTTATTTCAATAGCCTAACTTTTTTATCACTTTTTTTTTTTTATTGCTCTTTGAAACAAACAGAGTAACATGAAAGGATGTGAATCACTTGTACATGTTTGTGCACATTTGTATTGTTTTCTTGTCCTGTCCTGTTTAATATATATACACAAATAGTTTACTTTAAAATTACAGCCTCTTAGTTTAGTTTAGTTTAGTTTAGTTAGATATTATTTATGTGTAATTTCTTGTTTTTCTTCTATTTCTCTTACTAATGCACCACTGGGGGGAAACAGCATTTCAATATGATGTATGTTGTGTATATTGTTGTACTGACAATGAACCTCAGTTGAATCTTGAATCGTGTATAAATTGCACAAAAGCTTGTTACCCAAAGCACGTGATCGATCAGGGTGTCAAAAATTGCAATCGAATAAATTTTATGAGCACCTTTGTTGGGAAAAGTTTGATCAGATAGTATGTTTATGTTTGTTTCTTAATTAACGGCAAACAGACGTGTGTGTTTGTGTGTGTTTGTGTGTGTGTGTGTGTGTGTTAAAAGTTTGGTTGGGTTGTTGTGATCATTTGTTTAAAATTCAAAAAAAAAAAAAAAAAAGAGTTGAGGATGTAAAAATAATGATGATAAATAAAACCCCGAGCAGTCTATGCACAGGCTCGCTCTTAATTAGGGCGCGTGCAAACGTCCTGCTTAATTAAACCTGAAACTCCAAAGCGCGCGCTCCAGTGGATTAGAAACCTCAAGTGGAGTCTAATTGTTAACAATCAACTCAGAAGTCACGTCATCAGAAGTCTGACTTATAGCTGCGTTGAAGAAGAACTCTGTTTCTCACCTGTATCCGGGTGCATTCACACCTGCTTTGATATTTGCACACGTTAACAGCACATGGCAGCATCCGACCCACTGAGCCCCCCCCATTAAACAAACAAGAAAAACCAACCCATGGATTACTCATTTGTTAGATCTGATGATATATAATATGATTCTTTCTTGTAAGAGGTGCAGTCATCATCTGTGCACTGGGGAATCCAGGTGAATCCTGGGGGTTTTGCTTGTTTTATTGAACACTTTCAAAGCATATGATGTGAATAAAGGTACATTTGGTTAAACTCGAATCGTTATCGCTTTGGCATCAGTGATGGACAGAAGTCGAGTACTTTATTTGATTTTTTTTTATAGAACATTTAAAGACGAGTGTTGATCCAGGTGCTGTACAATAAAATAGCTACTGGTTTAAAAAAAAAAAAAAAAAAAAAGCGAGACACTACAAGAGATGATCTTCCGTACCTTGATATGGACGTGGTTGTACTTTTTGAAATAATTTATGGTAAATAATTGTTTTCTTTAGGCTAGCGTTAAAGGTTATAGTGAGCGTTTGTATCTCTCCGGGTCACAGGCACGTAGGAAAGGTGCGAAGGGTGTAGACTCGAGGGCGCCGCCCTCAAGTCGGATTCGAGTGGTTAGATGATCTTTAAAGTTCTAGAGGTAGAAAAGGGCAAAGAGAAGGTAGAGGTGGGGTCGGGGGGGGAAGGGGTGTAAGGAAAAAGTGATTCATCGACGTCGTAAGGGACCCTCGGAGTGGAACTATGAGCCGGTTTAGATTTTAAAAACATTTTATTCCTTTGAGGGATGTCAGTGCAAACTTGGGGGAGTTAACAGCTATGTCAGATTCTCTGAGCATGACGGGCCTCAAGTTTCACAGCGTGACGCCATCGAACCTTGAACTCGTGAGGGCCGGTCAGCACTGGAACGAGTCTCCGCTGTATTAAACGAGAGAAACTGGTGTCGTTTCCAAACCTGCAAAGCTGTTTGGTTGCTCATTTGGCTTCCACACATATGGAAAAGTGTTCATGCTCAGCCATGGTGTTGGTGTCCTTACATCCTCTGGACCACCCACACACACACACACACACACAGACACACACACTGACCAAAGTCCTGACCAAAGCTTTGACCCCAAGCTCATTTGACGCACTGTAAGCAGTTAAGAAGCCTGTAATACAATGGACCCCCGCTGTTGCCTCTCAGGCTTTTTACAAGGCTGTTCAGTGACCGCGGATTTATTCTGCATTGTTTGAAATCGTGTTTTTACGTCATTCTGTACTGTTTGGCTCGTCATTCCAGCAACCACGGGTCAACGCGGCTGCGGCTCAGTGATAGATGATCCGGATCTTAAGCCCGAATTCACCAGGGTGTTTCGTTATTTTGTCTGATAATTGACCATGACTTCTTAAAAAAAGATTAAAATCCGTCCACCTAATTATAGCGAGTGATCTTGGGTAAGCGTGACCAATGGCGACGCCTGAGACTCCCGGATTACGAAAGAAGGTTTGATGTGAATCAGTGAAGGATTCCTTCTTGAATCAAACTGGAGTTTTGTCGTATCCTGTGGAGTTTAAGAGTCGAACACTATTGCGTAAACCAAACGTTGCTGTGTGTCTCGCCATCAACAACACACAATTCACTTTTTTGTCTGTGTGAAAAATTATACGATGATACTCAGTGTTGCGCAGTTTGCTAGGTTCTAGCCAAGTCATTCTAACCGACTACAAAGCAGCTTAAATTACTTGCTAAATGGTAGTAATATCAGGTAAATGGCTAACATTGGCAAGTAACTAAAGTCACATGTTCATGCAACACTACGCAAGTTGGCTAGGCTCTGGCTAAATGATTCGATCCTACTGCTGTCTAATAGTAAAAACGGAAGAAAATAATCTGTTCTACCTTATCCGTGATGGCGCTAGTGCCCTGGGAGAAACCGACCACAAAACAGACACAAAAGCAGCTTGGACCGTTAATCTAGTCGCTAGGTAAGAGCAATATCCGTTAACCGGTTAATGCTAGCACATGACTAGCATTATACATTCAATCAACGCTATATATATAGCCGAGTCGCAGATAGTTTTGTTTATATGAGGTGTATGGCTTCTCCTTACGGTGTATATGTGCAGTTATTTAAAAGTGTTTTAAAGTGTGTGAACTATTAAATTACACAACAGGTGTCGTTTTTAAGACTTAAGAAGGTCTTGGGGGGGGGGGGGGGGGTGTAAAACCCAGAGAGTCAATGTATATGTGTGTTATAAGATTTGATGTGAAGGAACAGAGCCACTTAGTTGCCAGTTATGAAGCGTCCACTGTAATCCGCCTCCTACCCCCCAAACCAGCCTCCGGGACACAACAGTATATTGTGTGTCCGACAGATCCCCCCCCCCCCTTCCCACCACCACTTACAACCACCCCCAAGGGAACCTCTGGGCCACTTGGAAATAAATGAAGTCATTGAAGACCATTCTGCAAGTGTATGGAAATAAAGAAAGGCACAGTTTTACTAGACCAGAGTGACTTGGGCTACAATGTACACTTTCACTGCACCAGCACTCTGGGCCATTGAAGGTGAAACAGGGGTGAATTGACTTCAGTGCAAACACACAGAACACAGGGGTGTACACTACCAGCTCCTTCACACAGCGGAGGCCAGGGTGGGTCTGGTGTGGATTTGGGTCTTACCTCAATGCTGTTATTGTGCCGGGACGTAAGCAGATCGCTGCCCTGCGCACACGCGCCGTGGTGTATGTCAGAGTGATGGATCGCACCAGTCCGGCAGCTTCAGCGAACAGCACTCATCGTTAACAAAACTAGTCTGAAGCATGAAGGAAGTTGACGATGAGGCGAGAGCAGGCAGACATGCATTTCAGGTTTTATCTCTTGTTGCGATCTGAACTCGCCGTACCTACCAAGACACACGTGCACGCTGGACTTTTTTGTCGTCCTTCTCAGAGTATCGACTTTGATAGCAAATGAGGTTTGGTATTTTTGTTTTTTGAGGGTTTTTTTTTTTTCCTTCCCCCCTTTTCAAAACGTCACCGGTGCCACCTATGACGCCAAAAACAGGCTTTGCGTTAGAATTCTCCATACAGATTTTCCCGCTATAATCCCCCTCTATGTTTCTGTCTTTCTCTCTCAGAATGCAGGACTACAGAAGTGGAAACCACTCACGCTGCCACCAGAGCCAGAAAGGTACTTCTACGTCATTTCTCCTTTCTTAGTTTTACTTCAAGTATTGTCGTCGTTGGAGTGTCTGGATGTATCTGAGCCCCCCCCCCTCCAAACTATAGTTTCAATATTTCATGCAGCCCAAAAAAAAAGGAATTACTGTGCTGTGGATTACAGTAAGAGCATGTCCTGATGTGTTGTATTCCTCATTATACCATGGTAATTTTCCCAACAGTTAGAGCTTCTAATGTTCTAGTTAACTACGGACTGTAACTTGACTTTCGATTTGATGTTGCACAACAATTTAATTCCTGTTTTTAAATTTGAAAAAACAGCTATAAATAGTCATTTCCTCACCAGCCTCTCTCTCTCTCTCTCTCTCTCTCTCTCTCTCTCTCTCTCTCTCTCTGCACGTTAATAAGACTAAAATAAAGGCAGCTCGTCTTGGCATAGAAAACCCAGAAAGCTCAAAGCCCCTGCTGGACAACTTGCTATGTACTGGAGACTCCTCCTTCCTTAAATACTAAATAAATGTCTCCATGCAGAAAACTTCATCTTGGCTTAAACACGTCGTGTTATTTACCAGTTCGTTACTGGGAATACGCCTACTGTACATATCCTTGTTACTATAGAAACAATAACACATTAGAATGAGCGCATATATATATATATATATACATTAGCACCTTCCAAACAATCAGAGTCGGGCATTCAGTAGTGTTGTGGTATTGAGTATTATATTTAGACCCTTTGTCGTTCGTGTATACCATGCAAAGTCTAGAGGAGCGTACATCATACATATATATGATAGGCTATATGAGTCAAAATGAAACATGAATTTGCGTGAATATTACCCAGTTCCCAAATGATCTCAGTGGACGTTGTCGAAAGAGGAAACGTGGTTTGATGAGGAGCGCTGAGCTTTCATAAAGGCACACCCATGATTGTTTAGACCTAATCAAAACTCTCCGTCCTGTTTGTGTGTGTTTCATCGAGGGTTTTTTTTTTTTTTTCGATAAAAACTTTCATGCTACGCAAATGCTTTGACGTCATTTGTTGTTTACAGCACTGAAATTATATCTTTAGAGTTCTGTGTAATTAAGAGCCAATGTTATACCGGTGATTTTTTTTGTGAAGCCTGCATCTGTAGTGAAGTCAGCTTTGAAACATGTCCAGAGATTTAAAAAAAAAAATAAAAATGTAATCATCATTTGATCTCACGACTTACAGAAATGAGTACATGAATATAATACCAACTTTCTGGTCTCATGTCTGACAGCTCAGAGGAGGGTCCTAATCTCAGTTAAGCCTTGCTATTATCAGGTTGACGATTCGAACCTAATCCGAAGCTTGTCTTTACAGGAAGACCGTCCTCCTGGAGAAGAAAGAGGATGAAACGTACGGCTTTGAGCTTCAGGTAAGAGGGGGTTTTCTTCGGGGAGTGGATTTAACTGGATTTATTCACACAGCTCTCCAGAAAGGCCTAGTGGCAGTTAGATGAGTGCGATCACATTGACTGAAAACATTACGTGCGATCAAAACGGCTGGCGCAGGTCAATTAAGTGGCACTGTTTTCCGTTATCCAGGATAGATAGTACAAATGGCCTGCGTTGATTGGCTAGCCCGTCTCCGTGCAATGCTGTGTTCATGCGTATCTACAGTCACTTCTGTTCTGTTCTACTAGCGGAACGTCTTGAAGATGTTGCCGTTAAATATTTAACAAAACGTGTTCTTTTCTGTAGAAAAAAACGCACAGTGTAAGAAAAGCTCGAAGCTCTTTTTAGCCTTGGTTCCGTCATTTCTTCTCGCAGGCACACACACGGTCGAATGCTGGTCCTTGGCAGCATAGCGTCCCTTACCGTCTCCTCTCCTTTTACAATACCCCTTCTGTGAAGTCTTGTCCTCCGAGCGTTTAATAAGACCTGCATCTATCGGTCACGGTCACGACACCGCTGCGTCACCGAGTGTGTGCCAAATATTTGGTGGACGGCTCGGGCTATTGTAGGACATCGGACCCCGCCTTTCCTGCTTGGCCTGGTTCAGGATGTGACATTAGGACACATCACGATGTCAAGCTTTAGGCTGGTTCTCACAGTCCGTCAGCGACAGTGTCATCTTGTGAAGGCTCTGAGACTCCTCCAGAGCGAAAGAGGAAAAGCAGAGACTCCGTTTGGAACACCTGGAAACGCTCTAAAATGGACGTCGAATCTCGTAGTGAAATTCATAGCAGTAATATCCACGTTTCCGAGCATCGTAGGTCAACATGATTCAGGCTTTTGGGATCTTGCGTCAGCCGACACACTCGTTCGCTGGCTGAGAATTTCACTGCGTCGTTTCTGTGACGTTTGCGGGCGAAAATGAATTTCCCTTTCATGTTTCAGTGACATTATTACCTTTTCTCAGAGCAATTGAACCAGTGGCCTCCAGCAGATGTTTGTCAGCTTTTACTTCTTTCTATGACTGCGTTTAGTTTCACGACACCTCCAGCTGCCACATGTGTTAACCTCAAGTGCATTGCTGGGGTTTATGTGTAGAAAGCGATACGTGAGACTTTTACTCACAGCACAGTCAGATAACAGATGGGGTTTTTTTTGTTTCTGACAAAGAGTTTGTAAGCTCCATTTCCTGCTTAACTTGGTACTGTACTATGGATATTTCTAAAAACTTCCCTTGTGAAAATTCTGTATGATATGTTTTTCTGTCGTAATTGTTTAACTATTTTGATTCAATATTAATCCCATTGTAGTTTTATTGTGGTGCATCACAGAAACTTTTTTTTGTACATATTTAAGTAGGGGAAACCAACACCGTTACTTTGGTAATTTGGTGTAACTGTGTCATGGGCAGAAGTATAACATAGATTTTGTTGTAGGTACCCATGTGAACTGTTATGTTTTTTGATCTGGGGTTGATATTTTACATGGAAGAAGGAACCATGGTTTAGTTTACTTTTATCTTCAGCGTATCTGAAGTGAAGGCTTTCCAAATAAAAACTATTTTGTCTTAATAGTTGTTTATTTATTAGGGTTATAGATCAGTCTCAAGGCCAATGTACCCTCATTCTGGTCTCTACTTGGACCCTTTGTCTCAAGCTCATTTTGTCTTCGTCTTGGTCTTTGTTGGGGTGGATCTTGGAC
>JAOVYU010000024.1:3672939-3689023 GCA_025674565.1 Synodontis membranacea
CATCTTGGACTTGTCTTGGTTGGTCAGGACATATTGACTAAGATGGTCTTAACTACAGCACTATTTGTTTCCTGTTTTCTGTGAGGAAATGAATAACAGTTTTTCACTCGGTGTTTAAATATGCAGCTTTAAACAAAGCAATACTGCGTCTATCATAAGGATCATAAAAAAATAGTAGTGTTTTGCCAAACTATTCTCCAGCTAATTTCAGTTGTGTTGAAAGACCAGAAAGACCTTCTGGCAATATTAGTACAATTATCCCAGACATAACATAGTAATCATAGGTGGTCAACAAAGCAGCCAGGTCAAAGGTCAGAATTTCCAAGCGAATAATCGTTAAAAGATGTGGCGTTCATTTGACTATGCCTTTTACTCGAGCAGTGTATTGCTGATACCACGCAGGTCAGTAAGCAAATGAGTCCAACAACCATCTCGACAACAACCATCAAGAGTGCTGTGTCCTCTGTGAGGCATTACCGTCTGCCCCGTCCTACCAGAGCTATCCATTAGCACTGCAGTAGGAAGCAGATTCAGTGTTTTGCATGTGGAAGCGCTACCAGTAATCTGCTAGAGCTCCTCTTCCTGTAGCGATTGTTTTATCTCCGCATGTCCCGCTTCGGTTCACTTCCTCCCTGTATAACGTTCGGAGGGTGAATGAGTTGAGCCCAGAGACACTTTATAACTCAGAGATTCTCACGGGGACAATGTGAACATTCTGCCCTTCCTGAACGTTCTGTACCTTCTTGGTTCACTTTATTGATGTGAACAACAGGGCTTCATCTCTGACCTCAGAATGTGCTGTTTTAACAATATGCTGAAGAGTTTCTGTTCCTTACCAAACGTCACTGCCACCAGTTGAGCAACAGACTGCCGGCTTTTTGTCAGCGTGTGTCAGATTACTGCAAGACATGCTCTGTCTCACGTTGCCCTAAACCGAAGAAGAAGAAGAAGAAGAAGAGACGTTTCATAAGGCTGAAGAAGTTTCAGGTTGACTTGTTTCAGAGGTTACTTACGATAGACATGTGAAACTATTGCTCAAACTTTTCGACCAAATAACCATGGGAAAAGAGGCCACGTGGTCAGTGCAGAGTGCACTTTCAGCCCACGGTTCTGTTACAGCAAATGTACTCAATCAGCCGAGGCGAGTTCGTTCGATTAGTTTTATATGAAGCCAGTGTAGTTTAGCATCACGCAAAGTCCTGTTCAATTTATTACACCTTTGCTTTAATGGACTCAAATGGAAAAGTGGGATAAAGTACCGTTCGGATGGGATGAGATTTGTAGACGTGTCTGAATTTCCTAGAAACGTACTGTAAATAACGTCATAAAAACCCCCAGAATTGCATCGCTTCTCCGACAAGTCATGTAAGCACCATCTCTGTTTCATCATTTTGCATTTTAACTTGGCCAGTGTTTTATTTTTTTGTCGTTTGGTAGAAAAGAGCACTAAGTGAACTAAAGAGTGTCTCCAAGCTTAAAAAAAAAAAAAAAAAAAAGGTATGAAACCAAGACGTATCGATAGAGACAGGATGTTTAATACCTGTAATTATTTCTGTTCATCATTTTAAAGAAGATAAAATGGCACAATTCTTACAGACGCATTCATAGTGTATTTAAAAAAAAAACCTGATTTGTAGAAATACTCAATTAACAATTGCTTTATCTCACCATGTCGTACTATTGCATTCTGATTAAAGTTTAAGCCTACTGTTAGTCTGCTGCGTGAGTTATACTGCGACATAAAGCAATTCAGGTCTGAAAGGGTTGCTATGGCTGATTATAGCTCGGCAGCATCCTGCTCTTTATTTTTATAAATAGCACCGTCATAGAGACCGTATTAGAAGCCATTTGTACATACTGAACAACATTCTGCATCGTGAAGTGGCAATTTTTTAATTAATTTATTTATTTTTTAAACACGAGAATCATAACTCTAGTGCAAAAGAGTAAAGAGGAACACTTGTGGCAACCTGTTTTGCCTGAGGACACATTGAGTAATAAGAAGAAGATTGTGAAAATGTAATTCATGCATATCAAAAACAAGCTGCCCGTGAATGTAGCGGCGCTATAGCGAGGCCGTACGAGTCACGGTTTAGATGGTGAAACTGCACAGTCGACAGGCCCTTCATACCTCCAGACTCTTTCCCCTGTTTACCCGCCTGATCCCTGTGTACGTTTACTCATGTCTGGATAGCAAATGTCCTCGGCACGCCAGTCATCCTAATTTACTTTCCTATATTTTCCGTTTATTTGTTCCAGACGTACGGGCTGCACCACCAGGACGAGAACTCTGTGGAGATGTGTACGTTTGTCTGCAAAGTCCAGGAGGACAGTCCGGCTAAGCTCGCCGGCCTTAAAATCGGTAAGTGTGTGCAAAGTGCATTAAGGCCGTCTGGTTCTAAACTGGCATTTGGCACCTGGATACAAAATAACAGTAATAAGAAAGAAGGGCGAGCCGATGAAAAATGGTTATTTGCAGGGCTTATGGAGGACCAGACACTCTTTTATGCCTACCGATACTGCCTTGTTACCGTGGGCCGTATTGCCCTTGGCAGAGTACCAGAGCAGAATAGCTAAAGGCAGCGCAGCGAGGGAACTCGACAAGGTTTGCTTTGTGCTCCACCCCGTCTTGTTTTGTTACCCGGAGGCCCTCCTGTCACTGTGTCAACACTGGAGCAGATGCGTGTCAGCCTGCTGTTTAGGGAAAGGCAAATATCACCAACGTGTGTTACCTGTTTTTCAGTCAACAAGCCCTGTCGTAGTCTGGCAGCAATGCCACGTCAAGTTCAGGACCTCCTCTGTCATGCAGTTAAGCCGGATGCCGGTGTCGCACAGGCCAGCTCGGTTACTCAAGACACGTTAACTTTGTCGTAATGGCTTAATTAAGATTTGCCCCGAACACTAGTTCCGTCAGTAAACCTATTTTGGATGGTGTTATTATGAAATAATTGAACGTTGCACTTTTTGCAGGAACACAAAATGGCTCGGTGGCTTGATTAGTCGCTTTGTTTTTATGCCCTTGGACGCGTCGCACTTGTTTTACTTGAGTGAGACAGAGGTTAGTCGAAGCCTTGGTCCTGTTGCGTAATAAATCCTACACATTGTCGCACACGATTGCGATTTATATAATTAGATCCTTGTGCTTTAATTATATTTTCCTTTCACAACATGGCTTTAATAAAATATGAGCACGACTGTAGTGCACACACACACACACACACACACACACACACACACACAAAGCATTTATCAGCTCTGAACGGAAAATTTTTAGTCTGTAGTTCTGATGATGTCACTAACACGTCTGTAGTAACTGCTTCGAGCCAGGATGTGGAATGTATGTCGTGAAGAGAGATGAGCGGAGCGTTACACACAGTGTTGGGTCCCGGTGCCATTATAGGAAATATCTGCACTCTTGGAACGCCGTTTGACCGATCAGATTAGTGGACATGGAAGCGACCGTTGCAGTGAAGTAAGAGAGAGACTTGAGCATAAACTGCTTTTGGGGAAGTGTACATCTTGGTGTGTCCATGTTTGACCATCCATATCATCAGAAAATGAGTCACAAGTGCAGACGTTCTAAGCAGAAGTAGGTTGAGTCAGAAGGTCCCGAGGGTGACCCAAAGAAGAAGAAAAAAAACACCTTAATTGCCTACATATACTATATGGACAAAAGTTTGTGGACACCTGACCATGACACCAGTACGTCGTCCTTCTCCAAGCTGTTGCCACAAAGTTGGACGCACACAATTGTTTAGGATGTTGTTGTGTGCTGTAGCATTACAATTTCCCTTCACTGGGACTAAGAGGCACAAACCTGTTCCAGCATGACGATGATGATCCTGAGCTCAGTGAAGACATGGTACACTGAGGTTGGAGTGGTTCTACACAGAGCCCTGACTTCAACCCCACTGAACATCTTTGTGATGAACTGAAACGCCGACTGAACCCCAGACCTCCTCACCCAACATCAGCGCCTGACCCTCACTAACGCTCATGTAGTGAACGGACACTAATTCTCCAAAATCTAGTGGAACGCCTTCCCGGAAAAATGGAGCTTATTATAACAGCAAAAGGTCTAAATCTGATCTGGGAAGTTTAACAAAGCACATATGAGTGTCATGGTCAGGTGAACACAAACTTTTGACCATATAGTGTAAACCATATGATTGTAAAATCTAACCAATAATCACAGTCGCTTTAAATATCAGACTTTTAAGCAATCGAGGTCATGTGAATTCACAATAATCGTGTATGTTTGCGAGCTCGGCTCACTTTTTTTTTTGTTTCCTATAAACATGTTCCAGTAGGTGAACCCTACTGAAGGAGACGAGAGTTTCTGTTGACATGGTCTGCTGGTCCTGAGTGTTGACTCATGAACAAAATCCAACATGTGCATTCTCTGCTCCATTGTCAAGGCAGAAAAACAAAACACACACACACACACACTCACACACAGAGACAAAATGACATTCATGAGGTTGCTTTTTTTTTTTCTGTCTGGTCAATGATGAGCTGAAACCATGAAAAGTATTCGACTAAAACAAACCGATCAGGGATCAGCTCACTCCACATGGCCGCCAGTTTCATTTCCTACATTCTCCGCATGCTTTGCTCTATTGTCCTCCTATGTCCTCCCGCCTCTCGGACCTTCGTGACCTCATCATGTTTGGCAGAAAGGCTTTGAGCTTGAAAGGCAATCTGATATTACATCTTAATCTTCGAAACTTGAGTGAAATGAACAGCGTGCAGTGAAAGTAAGGTCTCCTGAACAACGCCTTTCTAGACTCAGACGGACTGTTTGTACGCGCAAAGAGGGAAAACCTGTTTCAGGTGCTGGATACTGGAGACACACAGGTTCATTGAAATGCTTTACGTGAGCTGCTTTAGTATCCGAATACAAGAATGAATGCTGTGACGACTTCTGCAACTAAATGAACCAGCTGAGATTGGTTCCCTCTGTAGCACCTCTACAAGGTCTAGTATTATTATAATCGCTTTTTTTTTTTTTGTTTTTGTTTTTTTTTTCCAATCAGACAGAAAATATTTTGGGAAATTCTCCTCCTTGTCTGCTCAGAGAAGAAACTCCGGTCCCGTTGGCACCTCAAGACAATAGAGCATCACTTCCTGCTCGTCAGTCATGTTGCCTGTAAATGCAGAAACTCTTGCACTAACTTCCAGGCGTAGTAGATTTTTGGTTTCGGGTGTTTTTCTAAAGCCGTGGACAAACGTTCAATCCATTAGGTAGCTATGATGTTTGACGTTTAGGTTGCTCGGAGACCTGATTAACTGCTCTAAAAAGTGGTAGCATCTAACATGTATGGAAAAATATTATGGCGAGCTGGCCCGATCATATGAGCACTTGCAACCAACGAGAGTGAAGAATAATAACCAACATCAGGAAGCTAGCCAGCTGCGTCACGGGGCAGCGTAACACGAGCGGCGTCTTCCCTCTCCCACATCCATGATCTCACAGGCTACCGTGATTGACTAGTGTCCGTGTGATTGACAGCGGAGAGTGAGAATGCCATCCCTCCCACCCACTAATCACTTTCGACTTTGCTCCTCACGATCACGAGTTGCGATCAATAAGGCAATAGGACTTTTTAACACCGCTCTCCTTCTTATTGAATCTCAGGTGACACCATCGCCAGCATCAACGAAGTGTCCGTCGAAGGATTTCGCCACAAAGACATCGTCCAGCTCATCAGATCATCCGGAAACAGCGTGAGGTGAGCTCTCTCTCTCTCTCTCTCTCGGGTTACTTCGTCTATTTATTTATTTAATAGAGGAAGCAGATTTGTGCCTTGCTTCGTCGCTGCACAACAAATTACTCAGCCTAGTCTCAGCGACTGGCTTGATTAAAAACCCACACATGCTCTCCGGCTAATAAAAGATGAAAAGGGCTGCGAAAATAAACGAACCCTCATTTATAAACAGAAAGAGGAGGGGGTGTTGCGCGAACCGCACGAACGAGAAACCGTGCACGGCTTTCATTTGTGCACGACTCTTAACACCGTTTGCGTTGCTGATTAAGGCACGGAGTGGTGCTGTAAACAAGAAAGTCATCGACTCTGTTAAAAGAAGAAGAAAGAAAAAAGTCCCCACATCATATCCGTGTCTTGAAATCAGATACATGTGTAGGAGTAGATGCTTGTAAATCTTTAAGCTCAGACTCAGACACCGGGTGTGTGTAGCGCAGGGGGTTTCATGTTAAAGCTGAGGTTTAAGTACGGCTGTACTTGTGTGTGTGTGTGTTGTTTTTTTAAATAGACATGGATTGAAACGCAGGAAGTAATTTGTCACCACACTGACGCAGTTTGTTTTGCATTTTTATTTCCAGGTTAGAGACGGTATACAGTAACACTATCAGGAAAGCAGAACTTGAAGCCCGGCTACAGTACTTAAAGGTAAGAAAACACTCCGGCTTTCTGACTAAACACAAAGTCTTGCACACACAATGCATGAGGAACATGAAAAAGCCTGCCCCGTGGCTTTCTCTCTCTCTGTCTTTTGTAATGCACGACAGTGTGAAACACACACAAACACACACACACACACACACTTGACTAGATGCCAGCCCCACCCGTCCACTTCACACCCCACCTGTTGCCATGTGCCTGTGCCCTCCTAATCCCCCCGGCATACCAGCACACAGCTGAACGAGCACATTTCGAACAGAAGTGCCGCTCAGGCACGCATTCCTCTCGGCACAAGCTGTTCCGGTGAAGCTAAAGCAGAAGTGGGCTTTAACGCGTCGCGACGGTGATCTCGGCTTTCAAAACCACTTTATAAAAATGAAATTCTTTCAACTTCAGTGCTTCGTTATTTCTCCACGGCACAGTCGAAGTCTCAGATGTGACTTTGCGGCTCATCGGTATTCATTTTCTGTAACGGCGGCGTCGACAGGTTTCTACTAATCCCCTCGACATAGGTTGTTTCTATAGTAACGGCTCGTGCGGATAGTTAGAGACACGGACAGTCGGCGTTCAACGTAGACGGATTACAAACGCATGATCGTTGAGAGAGCGACGCCTTAAACGAGAGCCGTTTATAGCTGCCCTACCGCAAGCGATAACAGGAACTTTCACAGATTTGTACTCCAAGCCTTCTGTCCATTTCTTTACGCGTTTGAGTCATAGCAGTGCCACCGGAAATCACAAGAGTAGTATAGTCAAAAAAGTCAAAAGTTCAAGCGAGACATGATGAAGAGATTAAAAAAACGGTGGAAGGGTATGCGATTTTAGTTCGGCGCCACGTTTGTCATTCTCCAGAAACTTTTGACTCTATAATCTGCCCCCTAGTGGATGTATTGCTTAACAATCATGCCAACGTAAAGGACGCGCGGGAGCATGTAACGGAAGGCCGTGACGCAGATTATATCGTTTGAAATGTACGTGTTTATTTTTTATATGTAAAGGGAGCATAAATGAGCCTTTAACGTAGTGGTTTAGCAAAAAAAAAAAAACTTTGAAGTACAGCTACAAGGCTAATTTAACTCTCATTAACAGTATTTCCATAAATATCCACTTCAAAGCAGACTTGCCGTGAGCTATAAAAACGGTCACATCGGTACACTATGGCCATCTTGGAAAACCTGAGTTGCTGCAAAACAGGAGCGTTTGAAGATTTAATCATACCAACATGGATGACAATAGAGTTTCACTTCAGACTTCAATTTCTACATCGCTGCTGTTTTACAAAAATATCCAAAATTCAATTTAAAAAATAAGGACATCAGAAGCGAGTTAAGATTTGAGGATCTGGGTATGAATCTGTAGGATACTCCGTTAGGGTGAACAGACTCCTGTTACTTCTTAGGACATCTTTCTGTTTTTATATGTCTTGATTAGAAATATCAGAAGTAAGTTGTGCCGTTCAGACAGGGAACAGGAACACAAGGCAAGACGTAGGAAACGTTGCACAACGTATTCAGATAAAACGCACCACTTCTGGTTACTTTTTTACAAAAGCCTTGTGGTTGAAATCGTGTTCTCAGTGTCATGCAAAAATGTATAACGTCAGCTCAACACTAACTGCTCTGTCATTCTGTCTCCCCAGCAAAGCCTGCATGAGAAGTGGGATGAGTACAGATCACTGATGGTGCAGGAGCAGAGAATCGTTCACGGTGAGACTTCATCAGCATTTACCGGTCAGCCGGTGCGAATCATTATGGAAGAGCGTCTTGCATTAGCGCCCGGTCTGTACAGAGACCCGTGTTTGTATCGCATAGTGTTTGAGCTGGTGCAAGAGTGCTGCAAGTCAGCCACATGCAGCCATTTCCGTTGTGTGTGTGTGTGTGTGTGTGTGTGTGTGTGTGTGTGTGTGTGTGTTCACACCTCTGTGTGTAAATAGTCATAATGTCCACCTCACAGTCCACCTGTTTCTGCTAAAGTGGTAAAGGTTTATAGCAGTTGCTCCGTTTGTGTGTGCGCGCCCACGTGTGTCGCCTTTCTTTCTCATCTGTTTGTTTTAAATGCAGACTTAGAATTTGGCCATTGAATGGAAACGATCGATCTGTGACCTAATAAAACCTCACACTTGGGGGGGGGGGGGAGTGGAAAATTTGACACATGAGTTTAAGGAGGTGAGATTAAGAACGGCGGAAACAGATTGTTCGAACGATAACCGTGGCTTTTGGTTGAGTAAAACGGTTTGCATAACCATATGTACAGTACGACTAAAATGACAAAGAAACAAACAAGGACAAGATGTTTAATGTTGCACAAGTAAGAAAATGTGTGCGTATGGTGGCCTAGGAAAACCCACAGGTCTCAGATCTGCAGGGTGTGAGACTGAAATGAAATATTTCTCTTTTTTGCATCTCAACCACAAGTGAAGTTCTAAAATTTCGAACTGGGATCACTACAAAGGTACCCCCCCGTTTCGAATCTAGATTTGTTCAGACCGTGGTGAAGGAGAATCGCGGACATTTCGCGGACATTCTGTTTCGCTACGGGACGTGCCGGAGAGTGACGTTCACCGGGTGAGGAAATCCCACTCGGCTGCTGAGGTTTTGGATGTGTTTATACAGAACGACTGTTTTTACCATCCTGTTTGTTAAGCTGCTTCCGAACAAGTCAGCTTTGCACTGAGTCATATTAATCAAAAATAGATTTATGATCGATGCATCTTATTCAACACGTTACATCCATGGTGAAAAAAAAAAAGTTGTATTAATAGTCGAGAGAGGATTTCGGGTCAAAAGATGTCACTTGTGGTGTAATTCGTTTGCCCTCCGACATCCTTTATATCCTCTGAACACGCTCTCCAGATCTGACCTGGTGGCAAAAAAGATCTTTTCTGTTGATTTGTTTTATGCTTTAAATCGCTCTCAGCATTAACAGATACCTTGTTGCAAAAAACCCCCCCAAAAACCTAAATACATACACTTTCTTTTTCTTCTTTATTTTATTTTTTTTTTAGTTATTATGTAAAAGATGTACATATTCAGGGGGGATTTCTGTTTAGGCTGTTTAAACATATTTAATAATAAGATTTAATAGAGTTTGCTATGTAAGACCTGACCTTGAGGAATTCTTTTTCCTAAGATATTATCTCTCTCTTCTCACAGGCATTGTGATGAGCGACGCGGCCGTGTACGAGTCTCTGGAGTCGGCCGGTATCTACGGCAGCCTGGGTGCTCCGAGCCCCCTGACCTCCCGCTCCCTCCGCTGCACAGGCAGCACCAACAGCAGCGCGAGCCACCTGAGCGAGGACGACCCGCTCTACCAGACCTGCTTCTACCTGCCCGAAGACAGCAAAACAACAGCCAGCGACGGCTCCATTAATCTCGAGGACAAGCCACAGCGGACACGTAACCGTCTGCTCCGGCCAACCAGCGAGTTCTTCGCCTCGGCCAAGACGTCGCTGAGCCGCAGCGCCAGCACACGCAGCTACCTGAGGGGCTCTTCGTCATCGGCACCATCGATGTCCTCGGCACCCGTTGGAGAAAAGCAGCAGTGTGGCGCGTTCAGCACGTTGCAGAGGAAACCCAAACGCACAAGCATCAGACGCAGGCTGCTCAAATACATCCCAGGTCTGAACCGAGCTCTAGAGGAGGAGGAGAGCAAACTGTGATAAACTCAGGGCACAAAAAAAAAAAAAAAAAAGACTCGTGCAGACAACCAAAGACTGCAGTCTAAACACCAGGAACATGCCTTCCAATCAGAAAACCAGACACCAACTCTTAACTAAAAAATAACTTCATAGGCGACACTTCTATTGGAAACATTATCCTTCTTCGGTTATTTGAAAATGCTTAAAATGTTGGGAGTGTTTACAGTATAACTACTTGATGAATAGCCATAACTTTACCCAAAACTGAGACTTTTTTTTTTTTTTCTCTTTTTTACTGTAAATAGTTATTTCCACATAGCTGAATGTGAAATGTTGGAAAACTGTGTTACGAAACTAAACTGAAGTTACCTTTTGTTCACCTGGTCTATACCTGATAGTGTTTATACTGTCTTAAACTTGACATTTTGGAAAAATGTCTTCTTTCCAAACATACTTCATGAAGAATCAGATGTGTATCCTTTATTCATTAAGGCACGCAAACATTCAAAGACCAAAACCAAACTAAAAAAAAAAAACCTAATGAAGTAATCGGGACCAAAACTCCGTGTGCAAAAACCAAAGCGACCACAATGTGTTAAGTGTCTGCTCATTTTCAGCAGCCTGCCAGATTTTTACCAGCACAAACTAACAGTCTCGTTTTAGTCAGTCATCATTTGTCATGTACATAATTTTTAAAAAAAAAAATAATAATTTATTTATTTATTTTGTTTTGTTTTTGTTGTTTAGTTTAGTTTTTTTTTTTTTTAAGATGTACAAAAATGAAGGGTTTTCTTTTTTCTTTCCTTTGTTTTTTAAGTTCTGTGATCAAGTGCATTTTTTTTTAAAGTGTCTTTTTTATTTTTTTGCATATACTGTAATCAATCATTGTCTTTTCTACTCTTAAAAGAAGCTCAAAATAAATGTGTGATATCAGTTCTGTCTTCCGTTTCCTCATTTTACACCTACAGGAGTTTTGCATCGGTGCTGATTTTTTTCCAGATTACCTGTTTTAGATTATCGTTTTAGCTGCTACGTCGTTACGTTTATTGTGGAAATATTTCAGAGAGGATATTTAATGGAAACCAAAACAACACTTTTTTTTTTTTTTTTTTTTAAACGATAACTGTCACTTGTGCGAGTGCGAGTTTTAGCAGTTTACTAAAGCTATAATTGTCAAGTGGCTTTTACTGTGATTTCGACCACCTACAGGCGATGCAGTACACGGTGAAACGAAACGACGTTCCTCCAGACCGTGCTGCTACATACAGAACTACAGAGTTACAAAAAGTGCACAAGTGCCACATAGGACAACACAGGACTACGAGACAATGTTCTACAAAAAAAGAGAATTTGGAGGTTATGAGGACATTTGCCTGGTCCTCAGAAAATGTTTTTTTTGTTTGTTTGTTTGTTTTTTGTTAAACAAAATGCATCTTTTAAGTGATGAAGATTAAAATGTTAGGTTTAGGGTTAGATGTAACCAAACTGCAAGCTAGACATTACGGTGGCCCAGAAGGGCAAGGTACTAAAAAAAAATTATTTTTTAAAAAAAAGTCAACTTTACATATAAAGAAGTCTACTTTAAATGAAAAAATGCCAATTTTAAATAAAAAAAATAGGTCAACTTTAAATAAAAACTGCCAACAAAAAAAAGATGAGCTCTATTTCTGGTGAAAGTTGCAAGCTTTTTTTTTTTTTTTCAATATTGACTTTGTTATTTTTAAAGTTAAACTTCTTTTATTTAAAATTGACTTTATTATTTAAAGTTGACATTTTTTTATTTAAAGTTTTTTTAGTACCTTGGCCTTCTGGGCCACCGTAAGACATAACTATTGTTACTAAATGCCACCAAAATCTCAATCACAAAAACTTTCACAAATCTGTTTGAGTGACAACTGCTTTTAAACAGGTTGTGAATGTTTTTTCAAATCTAACGACTAATTAAAAAAAAAAAAGAAAAAAAAAAAAAAAAGGTGTATGGATGTGAAGAGAGCCAATCACCCAGAAGAGCCCAAAAAAGAGCCCATGTTCAGTGAAGTGTAAGTGAAGTGTCTCGGGGCTAAGATTAGTTGTAGCAGAATCCAGCTGGTATAAATGGACTAACAGGGCTAAGCCATCCATCTCTTCCAAAAAAAAAAAAAAAAAAAAGGAAATAAATCTATATTTTTACCATCCACTTTGCCTTAGTTGCTGTTAAGAAATTGTTTTGATCTTTTACTTTTTTTTTTTGATGCAAAAATGATTTTCAAGAAAATAATAAATCGTATAAAGAAGCAAGGCTGGGGGCTAACTTCTTTCTAGCCCAAACTGTAGCCCAGTGACAGTCGTGTCAGGTGATTCCACAGAGTGACATGAAATGGCCCTGTACTAGATTTGTTGTCCAATTGATTTCAGCTCTCTTCACGGACACTCCCACAACGACGTCATCGCTGAGCGAGTGAGAGGTTGCGGAAAAAAATGCTGAGTGTAAAAGTGCCTTTAGAGATGAACTCCAAGTAAACAGACTAAGCACGCATTGTCCAATCAAAGCAGAAATGATACAATGGGGCGCATGACAGGGCCAAAAGTTTACTGTGGTTTCAATGAAAGAGCAAGCTAATGGCAATGCAAGTTTTCCGCTTAACGAACATAACTTTCAGAAGCGATAGTACATGATTTTGGAATATTAAAAAATGGAAGCTCAAATAATAAGTGTGTGAGTCTGCCTATCCTAACGATGAGTTTAGTAGTTAAACTTCTTCCCCCACTGATTTATAATCATGAGTAGTATTTCCAAGCTACAGAACTATTAATGTAAATGACAGAACTTGACATAATTAGCACATTTAATATGTGTGTGTGTGATGAGGAGAAATGGTTGCTTGCGTTCTTCTGGTTCAGGGTTCAAAACTGACCTTATAGTGTCCTTCAGTAAGAGTCTCGGGCTGTTCCTAGCTACTGTTCTTTGAATCATTGGGGATAAAACGTGTTGGAATGTGTGTGTGTGTGTGGGGGGGGAGTGACCCTGAAATTCCCGCTCTATTCTCTATCGCTGGGCCACAGCTGAACCTTGGCCTAACGAAATAAGACATCGCCATGGAGCTTTTGGAGTATTCAAGGGTTTTTTGGTAGAAAGGCTTTCACCTCAGTGTCTCGTCTGACCTGCGAGGTCACGTAATCCCCCCTCCCTGGTCGACTCTTTTCGCTCTTTCTCTAGCCCGGGCTTTGTGTCCTCCCACAGCTGGTGCCAATTGGATCATCATGCTGTTTGGATGGACGTCAGTTGTCATGCGGGACAGCCGGGGCTCGGGTTTGTTGCACTATTGTTTATAGCTAGTGACAGATAAAGGAGGGTAAAGTGGTGGTTGACGTCAGCGATCACGATTATGGGCTTTTAAGAGCGTTCAGAGTGATTAGGGTTCTTCAGAGGCCCGAATACGTAACGAGTGAACGCAAAAGGCACGGATGAATAATGGGCAGAGAGTTGATGCAGAATAATTAGTGATGCAAGTTACAAAGAAAGAGGGCGTTGTTATTAGGAATGTGGTGTAGGTGTGGCTGCTATTTATAGTAACCAGCTGACTGATGACTCCAGGAAAACAACAAAAACAAGTCACGTGACTGTGACAGTGCTATTAAGCAGAGATGTACTGTAGCTAAGAGACGGCTTTCAGGTTTGAAATTTTTTAGGGCAATTAAAAATATCGATCTGAGTGTTTGTTTAATACAACACACTTACGGAGCAGCTGATTGTGTACAGTAGGTGTCAAATAGGATTCATTTGCAGAGAAATTGAGCTATGACGAAGTTCATGAGAAAGCAACAAAGCCTTCTTTACAATTCCGTATCCATCCCTTAGTTTGTTTCATTATTCTAATCATTATTTTGTTGGCTACCTGCTGCTATGTCGGAAAACAGGACTGACCAATGTGCTTTTTTTTTTTATATGACTGTTGGGAAGCTTCTTGTAGATTATATCAAGACGGCAGCTGGAAGATCTGAAGGTTTACTGCAGGAGGAGGATGTGAATTTTTTAATTTTTTTAATGTAAATCACGTTCAGTGGAAGTTCCTTTGCCTTTTATTCTTTACCTCTGTTTAACTGCTTCTCCTGCTTTTTGATATCCACCCACAATCATGACACACTAAATTTAATTACACTGATAATGCTTTTTTATCTACATCTCAGAATTTTGTTGGGAAAGCAATAAGAGGAAACCGACCCCATGACGCAAAAAAAAACCCGCAAAAGCGCTGCCTTTTTCAGCCCATTCGACACAAAGACTTTTGTCCTTGGATCACAATCACTGGCACGCGAATTTAAGGAGGAAATCCAACGACTCCCTGGAGTTGGTAAAAAGCCTGGTCGATCCTTGAGCCTCCTCCCACTTGTGCACAAACATGCTCTGTGCGAGAGAGTGTGTTCCTAATTACGCACTTGTGCATGCACTGCAATGAGCACAAGTTTCCAGCATAAGGCCTCTATTGTAGTGGACTTCCTAATGTTAGTATTCGTGCTTTTTACCTGTGTTTCTGGCAGCAGCTGAAAAGTGGAGCTTACGTAAGGTTCAACTGGAAATCCACAGGACAACCCTGCCAGGACAATAGCACTGAATAAGAAATAATAATAATATGTAAACACTTAACAACATGTAGGAAATTCATGGTGGATTTGTCACACAGGATGTATAACTGGTTGGCACAGAATCATTCAAGTCTGACTGTAATGGTTTCAATCCGGTGTCACTCAGAAGAGGATGCGCTGGCTTTAGAGTCGGTTTCCTCTTATGATCTGTTCCTTATGTCTTCCTAAGGAATTTTTCTTGACACTGTTTCCTCTGGTTCACTTATTAGGGATCTCGGGCTGGATTGCTATAAAGCTCCATTGTGACAATATTTATTTTTAACAAAGGCCTTCTCAAACTTTTGGCCATTGGGAATTTCTGAAATCTGAAAATCCTGTGCCTTAACCAAACTTTTCCCCCAGATTTATAACTTAGGACTTGTAAATCCATCCATCCATCCTGCTTATCTGTTAAGGGTCGGGGGAAGCTGGAGCCAATCCCAGCTGACTTTGGGTGAGAGGCGGGATCTATAACCTTTCGTAGGGCTAACACAGATACGAACGACCAGTCACACTCATATTCACACCTATGGCCCATTTACAGTACCCAGCTGACCTAATCTGCATGTCTTTGGGTTGTGGGAGGAAACCAGAGCACCCAGAGGAAACCCGTGCAAGTACAGGGATACCATGCGAACTCCACACAGAAAGGCTCTCAGTCGGCCATGAGGTTCAAACCCAGAAAATTCTTTCTGTGAGGTGACAGCGCTAACCACTACAACACCATGCCACCTACTTTCAAATCCAATTTCAAATGAATCAGATTTTTGCATTTGCTTTCTTGACTTCTGCTGTATCAAGAAAACAAACTGTCAGAGTCAATCATTATTGTCAAGGGAACTACACAGATTGATGGATGGAGAAAATGAACATTTCACTATTATTCCTGTTTACATGCACGCATCTTGACCCCGGCCTTGCAAACTGTTGTCGAGTTGGTTTATATCCAACAAACGGATCTGACCGTAACCAATCGAGAGGTCGTGTATCACAAACTGCCATAAAAGCCCAACTGAGACACATATTCTGAACGTGCTGTATATATTTCCAAAAAAAAAAAGAATGCTCCTAAAACCTGAATAATAACAGCATTTCCAACGTCGTCTTAGTTAGAAGATGCTTTAATTGGAATAAGACCAAATTTGGAATATCCAAATGGAATATGGAATACAATATGGAATTGTTTACGTGACCTGTAACAAACTAGGAATATTGTCATATTTGGAATATTAATGGAACGTTAGTGTGAATGGAAACGTACTGATATGACACGACTGAGCAAAATAAAGTGTAAAATATAACACACACTCCTGCTTACTGCACATATCCATCCATCCATCCATCCACTTCCGCTTAATCCTGTTCAGGGTCGCGGGGGGAGCCGGCGCCAATATCCAGCTAACTTCGGGCGAGAGGCAGGGGT
>JAOVYU010000024.1:3719082-3734851 GCA_025674565.1 Synodontis membranacea
ACTTGGTGTCTTCTTTATTAGCCAATCATAAAGAAAGAAAGAAAGAAAGAAAGAAAGAAAGAAAGAAAGAAAGAAAGGAAGAAAGAAAGAATTCTAATGTGCCCCAGCATAAATGTAATGAAACATCTCTCTCTCTCTCTCTCTCTCTCTCTCTCTCTCTCTCTCTCTCTCTCGATAGATAGATAGATAGATAGATAGATAGATGTTGTGTCTGAAATGAGGACTATGAGGATCCTTCTTTAGACACATTTGGTCTCTTATTCTCTTGTAAACATCCGCCGGTTGAAGAGCAGCAGTTTTCTGATTCGGGCTCATGAAGGGATTTTACGCCTCGCCGCCTCATCTTTCTCACTGTGCTCGGTTATTTGTGTCTTCCCCTGCCACTATTTTTAACCGAATTCAGCGACTTTAAGCGCTCCGTAGATCTTCGCGTGCCACTATATTTAGCACAGCAGACGCTCCGGCTCTTTTGCGTCAATGGAATCCCGAGCGTGCGTCACTCCGCCGAGCTCGCGCGCTCTGATTGGCCGGCGGCCGGAAAGATTTCGGGGAGCTCCTCCGCCCCTGCGCGCGCGTATTGGCGAGTGGAACGGCGAGGGCAGGACGTGTCTGATACGTCACGGCACAAGACGCTGCCTCGTATAAAGGCGGCCTGGAGAAACCTGAGCGCTAAACGCGTCCGAGTCAGGGTCGGGACAGCGCGCGCGGAGTGGTGGTGATGGTGATGCCCGAGCTTCACTCGCAATACGGACATTATTAATAAGTCCAGCAGAATAATATCATATTCACAAGCAGGTAAGTTGTGCTTTTGGCTCATGTTTGATTCTTATATACGCTTCCTTAAAAGTGCAATAGTCTCTATATATAACTATAACTATAACTATATTATCTATAACTATAACTATATATATAGTATCTATAACTATATAACTATACGCATAGTATATATCTATAACTATAACTATAACTATATATATAGTATCTATAACTATAACTATATATATAGTATTTATAACTATAACTATAACTATATATATAGTATCTATAACTATAACTTGTATTTTAAAAAAACATTGTGGTAAGCTGTGGCTTTAGGAAAAGTTTTGTTAAGTAGCTGAGAAAACCCTTTCTTTAAAAACTGAATGCTTGTTTGTGTTTGGATTCACCTCCTGTGTGTCATTGAATAGACACTATACAGGCCACCTAAGATGACATGGAAAATATACCTAATGCACCTTGATCATAGTCTTACCTATGAACTGATTCATTACCAGTAACTGATGATCACACTTCATCAATCGATATTTCCAAGGCTCCTTATGAGCCACATGAGATGAAACACCCAGGAAAAGTGTGACCGTATTCCTCCAGAAAACAACTCGCAAGCCGTCCTGTCTTTATAAGAGCTACACAGGGGCTTATGTAAATGTTTAGATTACTCTTCATAGTTCTGCTGAAGATATTGAATGGAAACAGTGATGTAAGTGCAACAGCTGCTCCACGACCCTCTGTTACAGTATACAGGCACGGGAAATGTTTTTAACACCCAGAAATCCAGTGATAAATGCTTGTTCCTTGTATCACGATCCGCTGTTTCGGTTCAGCACTTTCTGATTCTGGGGCCTCTGAGAATTTTGCTTTGTTTTTTTGTTTTTTTCTGAAATGGCGATGTTGTTTTATTACATTACCTAAAGAGCCAAAGCAGGAAAACCCAACCTGAAATGTCATCGCTGCTAAAATCTCTTCAGGCTCTTCCAGACAGAATTGCATGCAAAGCTCCTATTTGGCATTTAAATCTCAACAACATGCAAATGAAGAAAATAAGTGTTCTTTGCAAAACAAAGTAGCCGGATTTGTTTACCAGAGTGTCATCTGTATCTTAGGAGATGTTAGATAAGACTAATTAAGTAAATAGATAATAATTTTTTTTTAATTTTTAATCTAAATATAAAAAAAAACAAAAAAAACATTTTGCATGTAAGAGTGCAGATAATCTGTGATATTTTAAATCGTGATCGTCGATCCGGAGCGTGCACCTGATTTCATCTCGTAGCTCACGCTTAAGGTCAGTGTGTTAGAAGAGAGAAGGTGATAAGCTGTGCAGGAACAAGGCCTTCCAGGACACCGGTTTGCCCACTGGGCTTTAAATAGTCCTCTCTGACATGCTTGTGCATCCATGTTTGCTTCTCGTTGCAGTCCAGACTGTCAGTTGCACCTCAAAGAGATGGTATTGTGTTTGTGGTTTTGATAACCAAAGAGCTTCTCTTTGTAAAGGTCGGAATTGAGAATTGTAATAGATGGCATGTGCCCTAATGGACAATGCTGAATGACAATTCCAGTGACCTGAACTTGAACCTGATATTTTCGGCCTTCCAGTCGTTACATTTCGTTGTTACGTATGTTATCTCACTCATGTCCTCTTAAGCCTCTGGTGTATGTTTGAAAGATGGTTCTACAGTTTCATGTACTGTACAGTTATGTACTCATATGGGTGTTATATTAATAGCCCTTATGCTGGAAGACTGCTTTCCAGGCTTTCTCAGAAACATTTTACTCGAAATCAGTTCCTGTAGTGATGATTACATTACTCAACAAGTTCTTTCGTTGTTTATCTGAGGATGATCTATACCTAGCTCGGGAAAGGTTTCATGATTTAAGATGAGCAGGAGCAAAACAAGAAAGCCTTTTTCAATATTGAAAAGTAGCTCTTGTGGTTCTGCTCTACAGAAATGACCTGTGTGCAAAGCCAATATGGAGTCCAGCCTTATGAGAGCATGCTCTTCAGCTCAGACCTTATGAACCCTGACTTCACCTCCAGGTTGGCCATGGACGTGAGCGAACAGAGGGAGCACCTTTCCACATCCTCTCTGCCGAGCATCACTTCTCTGGTTGGAGGCTACGGGGGAGAATTTGATACCTACTCCTGTCAGCTTGCCACTGCCACTCCCACTGCCTCAAACTGCGCCGGTGCCAATTCGGGCCAGGACTCCTTCAAGGTGGACGACCACCAGGTTTACAGCTGCTACCCTGGCACATTCACCTTGAGCTACATGGAGGATGCGCTGTCTACTTCAGGTGGCTCGAACTGTTTTGGCAGCCCAGTCTCGGCTCCTTCGCCCTCGACTCCGGGTTTCCAGTCAGTGCCTTCTTCCTGGGATGGAGTGTATGGCTCTTGCTCCCCCGACGCAGGCTGCTGGGGTTCAGAGAAGACTCCTCTTCCTCAGCCTTCTTTTTTCACTTTTGCACCTCTCTCAGGAGAAGACATGTCTCCTCTGGGGCAGCTGCAGCAACATCAACTTCCTGATCAGGATCCCTTTTCTCGGAGTCATCAGAGCAGCTTCAGTCCACTCAGGTTGGATCACAGCAGCAGGGACAGTTCCATCCTGGTGGACAATCAGCTGTCTCCCAAAATCAAGAGTCCGACGGGAAACGAAGGATGCTGTGCGGTGTGTGGGGACAACGCTTCCTGCCAGCACTATGGAGTGCGCACCTGTGAGGGCTGCAAAGGCTTCTTTAAGGTAAATATTGGGCTCCTTTCAAAGGAGCAGTTTGTCATTTTTAGACCCCAAGTGTTCCCCTTCTCTCCAAACTGGCCCCACCTTCTAAGCTGAAACTATGCATGCCTCGTGGGTTATTTTTAAACAAAACTGTCATACCTGAGAAGGAATGTTTGGGGCGTAGTGATTATTTCTGGGCCAGAAATTTTTTTAAATAGAACCCCCAAACAAGGAAACTACCAACTCATTTGCATAGCAGTATTACTAATGCATTATCTTTGAGATTTATGGTTGTTATTATCATGCATCTAGAAATGCTTCGAAACATTGCAGACTGCACCTTTAAGTACCACGAGGGCATCTTTATTATTAAAGCCTTTATAATGAACACTTAATTTATTTCATGAATTCTGCAAACATGTTGACAAAAGAGCTTTTCGCTTGCTTTTCTTTCAGCGTACAGTGCAGAAAAATGCCAAGTACGTATGCCTAGCTAATAAAGACTGTCCAGTGGACAAACGGCGGCGGAACAGGTGCCAGTTCTGTCGCTTTCAGAAGTGCCTGGCAGTCGGAATGGTGAAAGAAGGTGAGAAAAGCCTAAGCAGTTTTCACCTCCTACACACAACAGATGGATGAATTTAATTAATCCTATTGTTTTTTTCATAAAAATATTTTTATATTTATTTCATAATGAAATAAAAGTCCATTATTTAGCTTCAACAATGCCAGGATGCACCTTAAAGTCAACATCTCAGTCTGTCTAGTATAAATCTTGCCTGGCAATAACATTCATGTATTATTGCATTATTAATTGTTATTTTATATTTTGTTCCTGTTCAGTTGTAAGAACAGACAGCCTAAAGGGCAGAAGGGGTCGCTTGCCTTCTAAGCCAAAACCAGTCACAGAATCAGCGTCTACTTTGTCTTCTGGGAACATCCTCACCTCTCTTGTGAATGCTCACATGGACTCAAACCCAGCCGTCACGAAACTGGACTACTCAAAGGTGAGCCTTGCATTCTGAACTGCTAGTGTATTTGGAACAGGCTTTAATAGGAGAAAGAGAAGAAAAAGAAAAAACATCAGCAATATCAAACAAGCGATAATGGTCATGCTGTTAGCTCTTAAAAAAAGGGCTGATGAAAAATCCAGTGTAGAATCATGGGGATGGATTGAAAGTTCCAGAATTCAGTGTAGATATACAGTGTAGTCACGCTAAGGTATGGCACTCAGCTTGGCTAGTTAGCGATCCAGGAGATGTCAAGCATGCTGGCGTTAACAGAAGCCTAGGAAGCTGAATGTACGAGGTGAGAGATGGACAGACTAAAGAATTAAAATGCCGCTGCATTGCGCTCGTTGGGTAGAGATGAAGCAAATCCTACTGCACCACCGTTATCAGGTAGTCAAATGGCATTGTGGGTAGGACAACATTAACCAAAGTGAAAAGAAAGATGCCACTGAAGATCACGTTGTTATTAAGACGAATATGCAAGTCCTTCCGGATGGATTTTTTTTTCTCCTGTAGTGATGTCATCTACGTTGTTTTTATGATCTTGTGACTGTGTACTAACGCTGAAAGAAGGACCAGTTGCTGATTATACCGTCCTGTATTTTGTTCAGTATCAGCAGACAGTGGCAAGTGTGTCTGAAAAGGAGGACGCCAATGACATCCAGCAGTTTTACGACCTGCTGACCGGGTCTATGACCGTGATCAGAAAGTGGGCCGAAAGCATCCCAGGATTCACCGCCTTCTCTAAGGAGGACCAGGACTTGCTCTTCGAATCAGCCTTCGTCGAGCTCTTCATACTACGACTAGCGTACAGGTAATTAACTGCAATGGAAATCGTATTGGAAATCAGTGCTGTTGCATGATCAAATCTGAACGCTGTTGATGAGTTTCCTACAAAAAGCTGCAGTGTCATTAGTGTCTGAAGCAAGGTTTTATATTAATCTACTTCTAGTACTGATATTGTTTCTATTGTAACAGCTAATTCACAAAGACTTTGTCACACAATCTAAGGATAAAAGTAGAAAACGCGCTGTCTTTTAACAATTAAAACTAACTATAATATATAATCGGTGATACTGTATGGTGACGATTTCTGTAAGGAGATGTTTATTTAACATTTATGGAATGGAGTCTCCAGTGTCACTGCTTTCACGCGGTAAAGTCTTCAGGACTTTGCATTTTGCAATTCATCAGCAACATATCAAGCTGTGTGTGTTTTTGTTTTTGTTGTTTTTTTTTTTTGTCTATTTAACGTCAAGAGAGCGAGAATGAGAGACCGGTAAGAGAACGACAGTTTATAGGTGGTATAAGTGATAACAGGGATTTGATCTGATTTGTTTTGCGGACGCTCCATGACATTTAGTGTTACTATAAACAGGGAAAAATGGTACAAAGTACGTTGTTCGTTAAGTTGAAATTGCTTTCCCGTGTTGATTTCAGATCGCTCCCAGAGACAGACAAACTGATCTTCTGCAACGGGGTGGTTCTTCACCGTATGCAGTGTGTGCGGGGATTTGGCGAGTGGATCGACTCCATCATGGAGTTCTCGCAGAATCTGCATCTTCTGAACCTGGACGTGGCATCCTTCTGCTGTCTTGCCACGCTAGTCATTATAACAGGTGAGTTTCACACTGGCACTTTCAGGCTGCTTTTTTTCGGCATGTCACATTCTCAACGTGCAATTTGAAAACCCGTTTGAAGTCACTGTAAATGAATTCTGTCCAAAAAAATCATCAGTTATACCGATAACTTACTCTGAGACCTCAATATAAAGCATAAAGCGGATGATTTTCAACTTACTAAACTTGCCTAGGCTAAATAAAGAACCAGTTTAGCAAATACAACTGTACAAATATCTGTAGGCTATGAAAAAAAACGCAAGTATATGAATAGACAGGATTATTCATGGTTATTTATTACGTTAAAATTAAATTCAAATAAAGTCCATAAATGGGTAACCAAATATTGAGAAACAAAACTTAGATACATGCAAAAGAAACATATTTCAGTTCAGGACAGACTGTAGTTTCAGAACTATATATAGTAGAAAATGTAAAAGTAGTAAAAAAATTTAGTGTAGTACACTGAGAAAATTTCCAGAGAACCAGGATGTTTCTGACAATAGACCTTCACCAAAACATAAACACCTGGTCACGAGGGCTTCTGTGCACCTATTTCTGTAAATGTTGCTTATGCTGTTAATAATATGTTGCTAATATAGATAAGATGGATTGCTAAGCACATACAGGTTAAACAAGCAGCATGGAAACCATTGCAATTATGCCTCCTTCATCTATTACAGATCGGCACGGCCTGAAGGAGCCCAGACGGGTCGAGGATTTCCAGAACCATCTGATAACGTGCCTCAAAGACCACATTGCCACAAGTGTCTCCGAAGCAGCACGCCCAAACTACCTGTCCCGGCTGCTAGGGAAACTGCCCGAGCTCAGGACACTGTGCACTCAAGGCCTTCAGCGCATCTTCTACCTTAAACTAGAAGACCTCGTCCCACCTCCTCCGATCGTGGAGAAGATCTTCATGGACACGTTGCCTTTCTGAATCTGTCTGCGATGCTCTTGCAAGGCACGATTTTAACAAAGACAGGGACTCGGTGTGAACAAAAGCACAGCAGAGCAGAGAAGAGATTTTGGAAGCACTCGTCTAAACCTGGCAGCTCTGTTTTCTTTTAGGCGTACGACTATGATCTTCTCACCAGGAGTCAGAAATCAGAAAGTGAACATTCTGGAAAATCTTTCAACAACAACAAAAAAACAAAAAAAAAAAGAAAGAAAGAAAGAGGAAAAAAAAAAGGCCTCACCAAGTCTCCCTATGTTTCCTCAAGCCCATATTTTCTCTTTTCAGACTTTTGGAATTGTGGCTTTTTTTTTTTTTGTGATCTTAAACAACATAAATCAGTGATTTTGTGCAGCTTTTGAGAATTGAACATGATACATGGTGTGTGTGAAAGGAAAGGAAAAACCTCTCGCTTGAACAGTATTAGAGCTTTATAACTTCACCGGATATGATACAATACTACTGATGACAACAACATCCAGAGAATTCAGTGGTGCTTTAATATCATCAACCAATTTGTGGTTTATTTAAAAAAAAAAAAAAAAAGGAAAAAAAAAAAAGGAAAAAAAAAGGCCATGGACCAAAACTGATATTGTTTACGTGGTTGCACCAAATGACTAAATAAAGCCTTATATATCTAATAACAACTGAGATTCAGTAGGAGCACAAAATGAATGGGAATGCAATCAAAAACCTGCTGTTAGAACCAGATTCAAATGCTGTGCAGAAAACCCAAGACACGCCTTCTGGACATTTCTTCATTAGATGTACACCTGAAGTTTACTCTTTACTTGGATTAAAACCGACCTTATTTTTTTTGGCATGCAGATTCACATCTCTAAGTGACGATAATGATGATACATTTCCATCTAAACATTTCTAAAGATCTCCAATGAGTTTCTGGTGTTTTTTTTTTTTTTTTTTTTTTTTTTTTTTGCAAGCCATTAAATTCTGAGTATTATCATGGACTGAAGAATTTGTTTAGCGTGCCAGACAGACTTTAGCGTATACATATTTGTATGTACTGTATGTATAGAGATGGCTTGATATGCTATATATTTTGTCTTTATACTGGCATAGTGAAAATGTCTGGGCATTATGGTGTTTTTTTTTTATATTATTTTTGATATTCTTAGATGTTTGCTATCTTTCATTACTAATGTTGTTCAGCACTATACATTAAAATTATGAACAGTTTAACATATACATATATATATATATTTTTTTTTTACTTCCCACAAAAATACAGATGATTCTCCATCTTACTCTCATTTTTCACATTTAGATTGGGATTAGAAGGGAATTTGCCATGCTACGCAATGTATTGCCAATATATTAATACAAGCAGGTTTGTAGAAACATTTGTGAGAATCTAGATCTTATGGAACAGAAATGCACTGCCAGTCAAAAGGTTTTGAACACTTTTGGTTAACCTTGACATGAAATGGCTCACGTTAAATATAATAATAAAATGAAATGGTTGAATCACAAAAAAAAAGAAGAAGAAGAAAAAAAAAAAGAAAACCCTTTACATATTGCCAAAATGTTGACTGTAAGTATATTACAAAACACTATTCAATATACTGTACAGTAATTACCAATATACGGTATGTACAATTTCTCCTGTGCGTTTTACGTTGATCTCTTAAAATATGTAAGAAGTGAAGCACTCGGGGGCATGCTGTTATGAGAAAGCAAGCAATGACATGATGCAGCAGTCTTATTGTCACCACCTCAAAGTTGATTAGTTTTCCGGTAAAAGCACACCCAGGAGTGTTTTGTTCCTCTTACATCACGGCAATTTGTCAGCAATAACAAAGAAAACAGCTTCTTTTTTTATCTGTTTATTTATACCGCTTATCCATTCCGGGTCACAGGGAAACTGGAGCCGATCCCAGCTGACAATTTAGAGTAGCCAATTGACCTAATCCACATGTTGTTGATGATTGAACTGTGGGAGGAAACCGGAGTACTCAGAGGAAACCCATGATTGAACAGGTGAGAACATGCAGACTCACGCACAGAAAATCGCCCTGGTCGACTCTGGGACCTGTTTAATGTCCCTGTTATCATTTGTTATAACGGCTATAAATGGTTGTTCCTTCACCAGCCCTCGTTGTGTCTCTTTCTTCAGTTAAACACAGTTTCTACAGTTACCGAGCCTATCAGGTTATTTCTTCTGAATTTGTACCGTCTAAATACTTTTGGCGATTTTCTATAAAATTGCGCCCACAGAGGTGGCTCCAGTCAAGCAGATGCCTTCAGTCATGTTTTGCCATGTGCCTCAGCCTGTGCTGCATGTCCCATAGGAGATGACAGAAAACTAATTTTGGGCTAGTGTAACATGATGACATACCTGACAAGGGGCGTTGGAGACACTGCAGGCACCCTCTGAATGCAACCTCTCAGTGAACTACAGCTCAGACGAAGGACCATTGGTCCCCCAGAGAGTACATTCAGTCCAGGCCATAGGGGGTCTGATATGGCACAAGGGGACAGTTATGCAATGCATAAATTCTCTGTGCCGTTCTTATATATAGAGTAGGACTAGGACAATTCTTCCACACTCAAGGTGTAACAAGTTCCTTACATGACAATCATCACCCAGACTGTTAAAAAAAAATAAAAGAAGGTCAAAGTGTTGACATTTCAATGGTCTTAAGATGCTGTTAAAGTAACAAAGGTTTTTTTTTTTCTTTCGTGGAAGCAAAAACAATAGCACCACTATAAGTATGAATGAAGAATGATGTACGAATATGCAGATTGGTAGGAAGAGGAAGCAGATACTGTTCAAGTCAAGAGCTTCATTTGAAGTTCACACCAAACATCAGAATCGGAGAAAATGTCAGGGACTTGGTTGAGAAATTGCCACATTTCTGCCAATTTTCTGTTCATTTTCATGCACAACAAAGTCTAGACTTTAAGTGGTCAGAAACCCTGTACCTGGAGATCTACCTTCCTGTAGGTTGTATCTCCAACTAAGATTTAGTTGATCAAGAACTTCTGAAGGCAATGACTGGAAGGTCAGTGGGCACAATTATGGTTGGAGTTAAAGTCTTCAGGGAAGTAGTTCTCCAGGAACTGGGTTGGTGACCACTGGTCTAGAGTTTATACGGAATGGTGCAGAACAATGTGGAAAACAGCCAGTAAGCAACATTTCTTTATCTAGCAGAAAAAGCTAGACTGGTTTAACCCTTTATAGGGCAAGAAACCATAGGTAATACCATAGATACCATGGTAACTTCACCATCCCAAATGGCCTTGTAGAACCACATGGATTTAAATTTTGAATGTTGTGTATAAATAAATGCTCCTTTAAGCTTAAGTGTTTTTCTTACATTTTTTATATATACACTTTTTGGAAATATCTTTCCCCTAGGCCTGTGAGGAACCATATATGGTAACTATATTTTATTTTTTCTTGACTTTGATTTGCAAAATAAAAATGAAAAACTCTGATAAACTGAATTTCTGAATTTCCAAGTATTTCAGTAGAGTGACCTCTAAAGTGTTAAGCTGACAGGACGACTGTGGTTACTTAAATAATCAATCTTTACAACCATGGTGAGCAGAAAAGCATCTCGTAACGCACAACATTTCAAAACATGAGACGGATGGCTTACAACTACGACACTGAAACTGGACCGTTGAAGATCGGGGGGGGGGGGGGTACTCTGATAAGAGCAACAAGAGTACACAATTTGAAAATGTAAAACCTAATTTTTGGTGTATCTGAGGATGATGTTTTTATAGGTAATAAAGTTAAAGATATTTTGGCTTCTCTTTCGTTATTGGCCAAGAGAAGAATTTTGTTGAAATGGAAATGATCAGATCCACCCAAGGCCTCCCGCTGGATTAAGGACCTTTTAATGTTTCCTTTTAATGAAAAGATCAAATACACTCTTAGAGGGTCTTATACAGTTTGGAACCCTATATTGTTGTACTTTGAAGACCTACAGTAGATACACTCCCTTCTGACTAAGTTGAACTATAAATAATATTGTGGCGTGGGCGGGGTGATGGCTAGCGACCATCATCCCTTGCCGCGCATTTACGTGGGAGTCTATGCCAGAGGGGGCGGGGT
Source organism: Synodontis membranacea (assembly GCA_025674565.1). NCBI lineage: Eukaryota > Metazoa > Chordata > Actinopteri > Siluriformes > Mochokidae > Synodontis > Synodontis membranacea. The sequence continues at coordinate 3,730,245 of JAOVYU010000024.1, forward strand.
TATGGGTTCACCCTCCTGGCCCAGTTATGTTAGTTTAGTGGCCTCGGCCACGTTTGGTGTGTTTCATTATTCGTATTGGTTCGTATTTGATGCATACTCCGTTCTAAGACGTGTTCTTGTATACCCATGCTTTACTGGTCAATAAACAGCACCCAGCCATTTGCATTGGGAAACAAAAAGAACCAACTTGTCTGATCTCCGCTGTGTTCGGCGTGTCAAAAACGCTACAATATTGAAATTGTTCATGGATGACATTTTATTTCTTGACACTTTGATATTACTGTAGTTGTACTCCCACTGTCATTTTTTTATTATTTAATTTATTTACTTATTGTTTGTTGGTTTGTTTTCTTGTTTATCTGTTGTTTTTGGGGATTGGGTTGCTATTCTGAAAAATGGAAAATCATTTGCATTGTTGTCTTTAAATGTTCTCATTGCTTTGAATAATAAATAAAGAAATGAAAATCTAAAACCTTTAAGGGATCTTGTGCAATCTTAAGCAAACATACAAAAAAAAAGAAAAAAAAAACCAACATTTCACTCTGAACCACCAACAGGTGCATTTCACCCAACTGCAGTGCTTTTATACCAAGAACTGCATTAAAGGTAGAAATCCTAATGGGTATGTTATTACCAGTTTATCTTGAAACTGCGTGTCTATACTGAAGCATGATAAGAGTTTTTCACTTGACATAATTATTCACAAAACTAAACAAAACAGGCAGGCATGCAGATTTTTTTTTTTTTCTTTTTTTCTTTTGTTTTGTTTCTTTGTCAATATGAACCAGTTTGAGTTTCCACCCTTCGCTTTCATACGAGACTCGAACACAGATGGTGAGTGACAGAGGAAATCCTACGGTGGATATAAATAACTCATCATTGTGGTTCAGTAACTTGATCAGCTGCTTTCTGAAGGTAACAAAGAACAACTCTGTCAGGGAATGATGGTTATACCCAACCTACCGTGTCAAAAACAGACTCCCCCCCCAAAAAATATAACTGAAAAATAAATATACAGTAAATTGCATTCGAACAATGTGCCATTATTAAATAATACCAGTAGAGTAATTCATACACAAACATGAATTCCGGTGTAAAAAACAAATAACTCGGTGCATTACGGATTGCTGTGCAAATTGCATATTTCGTAAAGATTATATTCTGAACCCTGGGCCGATGAACATTCCAACTAATGGTTTTCTTCAGCAGGTTCTAAAGAGGTTAAAGGTCCACTATGTAGGATTCAGTTGACTGCAATCAAGTGAATGCCCCTCCCTTACCCCTCCCTTTCCAAGCATGTATAGGAATGTACGTTGGCTGTCAGGTGCCTGGAGCTACTTTCAAGCACTTACGTTCACTTTTTCTGTGCTACAGTAAATGATAAACCCGATCCGCTATTTATTTATTTATTTATTTATTTTCAAATTTGGGTTCTCAGCCAGCAAACTCTGATTCCTCTACTTTCTTCTTCCTTGAATCCTTTGCATTTTCTTCATCGTCCTTCTGGATTCACACTGCCACTTGTAAAAATGGAGACGGCGATATAAAGCACTCATTCTGAGCTTATGACAACACAATGATCCGTAGATGTTGCCCATACTGCATTGCTGATCATACATGGTGGACCTTTAAACATAATGCTCCAAAAATAAGATCTCTGCAACTCTAGATGAAAACATTACTGAATTATGATTATATAAAAGCATTAGGGAAACCATTATTCTTACAATTCGTGCCAAAAGTTCATACGTAATTATGAAGTATTCTTCTAACCTAGAATTGTTAGCTGAGATGACAGCGTGTTATGAAATAGTCAGTCTGGTATGGCAACCTAATAAGTGCATCTGAAGGACATGGAGCTGGTCTAATAAAAAAAAGAAGAAGAAGAAGAAAAAAGACCCCACACAGCTCATCCAGAAGGACGTAACTGGATAAAGTCAGTTTCACTCCGATTACAGCTTTTATGTGAAAGCGGCGTCTGAAAATAACCCCAGTGCCTGGCTGACACTGTGCTGTGCAGACACGCTGCTTAAAAGCACACTGTACATGCAAGAAATGACCAGGATTTGCCCTTTGAAATGAGATCATATTACAGAGTGGAAGCCTCTTCCATTCCCAGAGCCAACACACACCAAGGACGTGAGGGATGAGAACGGAGGGAGAAATGTGCGACAGGAGGGCTCGGCTAGCAGGGACACAAATCTTGGCCGTGGTTCTGTTGTCAGTCAGCTCAGACGAGCTGGAGCTCCAGCTTAGATACGCCGTGCCACTCAGACAATCGCATTTACCCAGCCAAAGACAAACATTCACAACAAAGAACTGTTTTTTTAGACTGGAATTCTAGTAACTTAAAAACAACAAAAACCAGTTTAGAAAAACCTGTTCATCTTGAACCCTTTGAAACAGTTACAGTGCACAAGCTACTCCCGATTTCACCGTTTTGCTCATTCACTTTCTCTCAAAAAAAAAGTTCTTGAAGGAACTAATTCGTTTCTTGCTCACCGCAGATTTAAATTAGTCATTTATGAAAGTAAGCGTGCATGTGTCATGGCACATAAGTTGAAGAGCGCGAAATTGTCAAAGTCTTCACACCTTCTTTCATCGTATGAGCCGTCATATACAAAACAATTCGTTCAGATAAACAAATCTGTCAGATATATTTAGATTACTTTATTAATCCCAGGAGGGAAATCGTTTCTCTGCATTTAACCCATATGTGACGTGACACACAGCAGGGGGCAGCTATTTTTCCGCGCCCGGGGAGCAGCGCTTGGGGAGGGCACCTTGCTGGTCATGGGATTCGAACCTGCAATCTTTTGACTACATGGGCGCGTCCCTAACCATTAGGCTATGACATGGAATGTTCATCTGCAAGGTGATGAATGAACTAGGACTCACAGTCAACCAGCCATGTTTCGAAGCATCTGTTTGTGAATTCAGACCAACAAGAGCGACAGGATGTCCACCAAGTCGACCGTAAGGAGACCTTGAAGATTTATTGTATGAACTGTGAGAAGAGATCATTAATTTTTATTTTTTTTTTACTGACCTACTTCGTTTTTCTTATTGTAGGTTGTCTTTTGTGTCATAATTTTCTGTTCACTGTACGTCACATGAAACATCAGAGGTGAATGTTCTGCTTACAGTACTGTACACTTACACATTGTACTGTGCACCTAGAAATGTTCATTTCCTTTTTCTCTGCACTGCAGGGTTGGGTTGACTTTTCCCAGTAAACTTTTATCTACCGAATCTAAAAAAGCTCAATGTGATAGACAATAGCATTCAGCTAGACAAATCTGACATTATTGTATAGTACATTAAGCAGTCGGTGTCAACAAAAACAGATTTGTGTATAAGTAACATTTCCAGTGTTGACCACCATGATGAAAAAAAAAAACGATCTAAACAATTATGGCTGGTATGGCTCACTTTATGGCGAAGCAACTTTTCATTTTTCATTTTGGTGGCACTGTCCTCAATGACGCGATTTTGAAGGATGAATGAAACGTTTTGGGTGAGTAACTACATTTTGCATGCCAGCGATAGAGTTGTGATGTCACATGAAACAGTCGCGCCAATTGCACTAACAGTTTAGAGCATGTTCAAAAAAAAAAAAAAAAGGAGCCGAAGCAATTGAGAAAAACTGTAAAAGTATGAAAAGTACAGTTATGATGTGTGCAATGAATAGAACATGCTGGGGTGTGATGTTACCCAGGTGCTGATTAGTTTCCTGGAACAGCACACCATGAATGGTTTTATTCCTCTTATTCTGCAGCAATCTGGCAACAATTACAAATTATTATTAACAGGAAAGATCATGCATTTTTATCCATTTATGGTTACATTAACTACATAACAGTATTACCTCTGGCTGCTGACACTGAAGACGCGTTCAAAAAGATCTAAATAAATATTTCCTCAAATATTTAAAATCAACAATTGCATGTTTTGAATTTTGTTTCAAAACACACATGAACTGTGATCTAACTGTGTCTGTAGAATCAATCAAATATAAGAACAAGCACATTCATATAAACCTGTGATCTTCTTCCAGCCAGAACTTCTGTTATAGCTGCTGTTATATGGAAATATAATCAACCTGTCTGACCAAACAGAATGAAATATTCAGCAGCACTGTGGTATAAAGTGTATTAAAACCCACTATTTAATGCAACCGTCTGGATTTGTTAAATATCTGGAGTTATTTATAAAGTTATTTATGCAAATGTTTTAGTTGATCATTTCCATTGCTGTCACTCAGGAACAGACAGCAGGTTTTGTTGGCTGGGTTTTTTTTTTTTTTTTTCTTTCTGCTTGTCATATCATTTAACACATAGTCAAATTGTTTGGTCATAGGTGTTTCCACTGACAGCGTGTTGTGGTTTAAAGCTACGCTCAGTCTGTGCCTGTGTCTGGCTGAGCAAATGGACTCAAACCACCGCATGAGTGCGTCAGCAAAATTCAGATCAAAAGCAAACAGCGTGTGAAGAACATTTCACTGGGAACTGACCCCGAGTGAAAAGAATAGAATAGAACAGAATAGAACAGAATAGAATAGATAGATAGATAGATAGATAGATAGATAGATAGATAGATAGATAGAT